>QRAM01000656.1:0-36805 GCA_013436055.1 Halocynthia roretzi | reverse complement strand
TTCATTATCGGGATAATTGACCTTGACGTATAACATGAAACACTATTTATTTTATAAGACCACAAACTGCAAAAGAAATTACTGACAGCATTACATTAACATACATATTAATTACATATTCCTTTTTTATATTAAGTCAATATATATAATTTATAGTTGTTTAAACACTATTTATATAATACACAAAAAATACTCATCTTTTCAATGAAGAAACATTTGTCTGGAACAATAATCGATTTCACAGCAGGACAATCGACATGCTTGCATTCTTGTACAGGACAGCACAGGTTTTCACAAGGCGCGTCTGGATTTCTTGTCGCATTATGAGTAAGTAGTTCATCACATTTATCGCTACATTGAATCGTGGGGCATTGTGATGTACATCCACAGTTTATCTTTATAGTGCAATTACAATCATCCACAATTTCTAGCAAAGAGAAAACATTGTGACTATACATGTGAATAGCTTCTATTGCATGAAGTGCAATATATAATCTTAATCAGTAAGACACAAAAATCTAAGATAGCAACTTGTTCAAAAAAATTTCATCACACTGTTACCTTCTTCTGCACAACCAGGAATCGCTGTGCAATTTTCCCTTGGTAATTCTGTGCATTGTTGTGGACAAACACATTCATTACGGTAGCATCCAGGTGTTCCTTCGTCGGTCTGTTGCAATACTTTCGAAGGATTACAAACTGGATCCTCAACAGGTCTACAGACACACAGTTTCTTTGGACAGCAGTCAGAAGTACTAGCATTTTCTGCAGAAACCAAGGTCTTGTAGGATGCACAAGTCGGGTAGTTACAGTCACAGCCTGTATTAGAATGAAAATTCAATTGAAATATAATTCTAAGGAAAATATTACATAACATACTGTGTTTTGATGCTACCATTTTTTAAATTTTTGGTCTTCAGTAAGTATATACACTATCCTAGCTATTTTCTTCTTGTTATGACATTTCACCTCCCAAATATGAACTTTCAAATTAAATTTTCATATGGCTGAAGAAAAATCACGCAGAAATACTTACATCTCTCTTCTATACATTCTGAGCTGTCTTCAGCCTTACGTACAGTTCCGTTCGGGCAGAAACATCCATTTATTTCCTGATTATGGCACTCATCATCAGGGCTTATTGAGTTTCGATTTTTGCATGTTCTGATTGCATCACACTTTGTTCGGCAACTTTTGTAAACTTCTGTCTCAGAGCAGATGTCCGCTGGAGAAAATATAAAGAGTATGCATTCATTCTTTTTACAAGATCTAAAGTTTCTTTCTTATCCCATGCTATGAGATTGAGGATAAGTAACAATTGATTGCACTTATACTACCTTCGAACCAGTTTGCATTTTATGGGAAAATAAGAGTACAGCAGAACTTACTGCAGTTATATATTTCTCTCCAATCTACACAGAAATCGGCGGAGGAACAGAGATTGTCGTACAGGTTTATTGCCGAGCTGTTGCAGATATCACACTAAACGTAAATTGAATCACGAGTTATAATTTTTACATTTTTACGATGTTAAATTGCCTGAATTACCTAAAATATACATATATATACTATTTGACACATAGTATTCTGTATTTTTCAATATTTAATGCATCATTCATACCTTGTTCAACATTTTTGCATCAAACACACAGCTGTCATATATATCACTGGAGTTTATATAAGATCTACATTCGTCAAACACACTCAAATTCAGAATGTCACATGGATGTTGAGTGCAGTTCTTGGTGCATCGTAGAGGTAAAGGATACTCTCCACTGAGGAATCTGAAAATTAAAAAACTAATGCATGAGAATCCACCATGTGTCAAAAGTTTAGCATAGAGGTTGTGCCACTATATCTTTAAATTAGCAATTTGTTGATTATTCTGATGAAGTGTAATGACAGCATCATGTAAGGACAAAAATATATAATGGAATTAGCCATATTACTATAGAATTTAAAAATTGTAAGACTGATGAATGAAGTTCACCCTTCTATAGGATCATTCAATTCAAAATGGACAGTACAAACCACAAGTTAAAAATATTTGTTTACCTTGGATGACTGCAGTTCCAGCATTGAGAATCATCAGGATGACATTCTGAACATTCTTGATCTGTTTTGTTATAGCGCCAGCTGTTGGCAAAGTCCTCAATATCATCAGTATGATTATTCCATTTTGTTTCAAAATCATCTTCTCTAGTGTTGGTGCAAGGACCTAGAAAAAAACAGATAAGGGTTTAAAAATAATTTGCAAGGTCATTAACAGTGTCTAATCTCACCATGGTTGCATCATTAGGATTTATTTTTCATTGACAGTAATTATTAGGATTCAATCATATAGTGAACAAGCAACCTGTGATTCTTCATATCAGGATACACCTATGTGTCTCATAGAAACTTACCACATAGACCAACAGTGCTGTTGAAGAACGTTGTTGTCATGGGAATAGTGACCTTGATAGATTGCATTGTCACCAGACCCATGAATTGCAAAGACAACATTATTTCATTTATTCGAAGATACACAACTTTTCTTTGCACATATATATGTATTCCATTCTTCCTCATTGGCAGCAGAGAATTATCAACAACTTCTCCGTTAAACACAATCTGAAAAGAGAAGAATTATTAATAACTGTTTTTTTCTGGACACGTGGAATACAATAACTACCTTTTGGGCTCTAGAATTAACTTATTATTACAATGATTATTACCATATTTCACCTATCTTTTGATCAAAACATGTTTTAGCTATGATTGACTTGTGTCTCTACATTCAACTTCAAAAATCACACTTGAAAAGATATTACTTACCAGATTATTGTAACCAAGTGTAACATTAGTGCCCTTCCAAATGATTTGAAGATCTCGGACACAGCTCACTTCCAATGTGTTTGGAAGGCATCTTTTATTGTCACTGTAGGAATTCAAATATATCAAATGAAATTGAAAAATATATATAATTCACATAAATAATATTCTATCCAGAATCAGTTGTATCATATTAAAAAGATTAAAAAAAAACTTACGTAATAATCTGAAGGTCATCTGAATCTCTGGTTTGCACAAGAACATACTGACACAGGCCTTGGAAGGAGTAAGGACGTCCATCAAATGATTTGTAGTGAGGATCGCCGTAAACAATGCATTCACCTGATAATATTTTTAAAATTCATTATTTAAACAACAAGCAGAACCAATAGATGAGATTCATTACCACTCTCATATATTGTAGAAAAATGCTAGCATACTAACATTTGCATTCTCTTTTCCTGCAGCATCCATCATAATCCCCTAAGTCTGTATATTCATAATGTCTTGTTTGATCATTTGTACACGTGGCCAGTTCAGGACAAGTATATTTATCTACACGAACGAACTGGCAAGTGTCATCACTGCATCTGCAATACTCTCTGTAACAATCCTCTATTGCAACTAATGAATTGTTCTGAAATACATAAATTAACAGTGAACAACAGCAAATTCAAACAATCTTAAAACCCTAATCAAATATATATGGATTTCTCTAGGCAAATTTGTAACGTTGTGCCAAGCTGTTGTATTAATTCACTATTTTCCAAGACTGTATTTCAAACGAATTTTAACTTCAGAATGTTTCTCTTTATCACTTACCGTATATGTGGCCCCATTGCGATTGCAAGTTGGTATGCATTTCATTACTGTGCAGCATTCATCACTCTTTTCTTCATCTGTGATCATGCCAGCTTCACAAGTGGGATTTTCCACGCATTTTGAACAAGTACAGTTGTATTGTGGACAGCAATCAGCCTTGGTTGATTCCTAATTAGGAATTTAAAGGAAATAAATCGTTACCTCATCAACTAAAAAATAATAATTTATTAAAAAGGACAAAATTATGTACTTTTCATTGTGATTCAATCATTCATAGAAAATTTGAGTCATCGTTAGTTTGTTCAATTAAATTATATAATAATCCATTAAGCCAGTAGAAGTAGTATGTATAGTTAGTAGTATATTTAGTAAATTTGTAGTATATTTAGTTTGCAGTACAGATTCTCATGATAATGAAATAATATCTTTTTATTACAATAATAGTTTTCTCTTTGTAAGAAGGACATTGTATCTCGTTATTGCACTGAGGTTTCGAACACGCTTCATATTTGGGGCAGCATGTGTCGTCGGCACACTTGTCTCCAGTTGCGTTTTGAGCTGGAATTACTGCCGTAGTTTCACATATACCGCAGTTTGGACGAGGGCTGCAGCTGGTTACATCGCATCCTGTTTGAAGCAAAATTGAAATTCGAAAATATGTTTTTTCACACGGTCCATTTGTCTTACATATTACTAATTCCATAACTCACCACAATAGGAATTTTTAAGACACATGCAAGCATCGTATTCCTGCACTGGAGAGCAACCTGCATGAGGGCAAATGACAGGTGCAACACAATTTTGCATGGTAACGTTCGGACAATTGCAATTTCGTGAATAGCATGTTCCTTCTGTAGATGGGTCAGTGTATTTTGGCACCGGATCGATGTTTACAACATACGGAGCATCGCACGTCATGTTAGCAAACTGACTGTACTTTGATTTGCACACTTAAGAGAAGAAATTTAGACAGTCAGTACTACCTATGTTATGGTATAAATAAACAAGCGCAATAGCATCAATTTATGCGGGGTTCAAGTTCAGAGCACAGAATAAATAGACTAACCGCATTTGTATTGTTGACAACATTCTCCAGTTCCCACAGTTATCATTGTTGCATATTCTGAGCAAAGTCCTGTAGGTTCAGGTTCACAAATCATCTTTGTATTATTAATTTCAGCACAACCCAGAGTATTTTCAAGACACTTATATTTTGTACAGCCTACTGTCCATTCTTCACCGAAAACCTGTTATTGGATGGCAGAAAGTTTGTGTCATAAATCTTTAGCCTTCAATGAAAGAGTGATTTATAAGATAATTCAAACTTGCGAATGTAAAGAAATAAAAATTTCCTTCATTGAAAAGATAACTCGATTAATCAGAGAGGAAATTGGCGATTTAAAGCTTTCAGTTCTACCTTTGTTAATCCACTGTATTCACAAGACCTTGGACAAGATGGTGTGGTCACAGGTGTTGTTTCTGTAGGTGTTGTTGTCTCAACACCGGTGGTAGTTCCGCCGGTCGAGATGCAATTGCAACAAAGGAGCCGGACTTGGTAGTCCTCACAAACTGGTGGATTCTTCGTAGTTAAAAAATAACAGGAAAAGAAAGCTTTAATGATTAAAATTTGCAAAAAGTAATAACTATACAGTAATCCCTCACCTATCGCGGTTAGTGTGTTCGAGAGCCTCCCGCGATAGGTGAAACTCCGCGAAGTAAAAACCACATATTTATTCAATTATTTGAATATATTTAAACATATTTCAAACCATTATAAATCATTCACACACTCTTATTCATCGTATTAACCTTTCCCACAATCATTTGACCAGTTATTTAATTTTTTAAACTTTTAGCGCTTAAACATACTAGTACTGTACGGCACGGTATTTATGATGAAAATAAATACATACAAAACAATATTATATAAAATCCGCGATGTAGTGAATCCGTGATAAGTGAACCGCGATAAGCCGAGAGACGACTGTATCTACTCAATTGCATTGATTGGTATAATTATGGAATAATTTGACTACGTTAAAGTTAAAATCTGAATTTTTCATTATTCTCATATTGCAGATCAAATTCAATACTAAATACCATCATGCTTACTTGATTCAGAGTAATGCATATAAGTCCATCATACACATCACAAGTAACGTTGGGTTGCATCTGATGAGCTTCATTAATCGGACGACACTCAATTTTATCCGGATTCTCACAGAAGTTGTACATCAATCTTAAGTTTGGTATCGATTCGTTGTCATTTCCATCCATTACTCCAGTACCTGGTGTGTTTGAACTCATCCAGTCGGTCCATTCACAAGTGCATACTATTACAAAACAAGATAATTTTAACATAATGCCTATGATAACTCCTCCACCCTTCAACAAAAATTTAACTATCAACCCATATCCTGCTAGGGATCATAGAGGAATTAGTAGGTAAGATAAAGAAAAAAGGAAAAAAAAGTATATATATATATATGTATGTATACAGAGTACATGATAATCATACAAACGTATATTACTAAAAAATGCTTTACGAAAGTGCTCAGTGAGGGCCACTGCTAGCATGCCATATTTGTCATTATTATTGAGTTGAGTGGAGGTAGGAATCGCTGTGTTCAATTTTTGCTTTGCAAAATTTAATTTATTCTTATTACAATTAGTGCTAAACATGCACGACAGCTCATTGGGCCTTTGGTAAAACTGGTATTGATAAAAATAGTCCACCATTACACTTTGCCAGAACCTATCCTAGACGTTAGGAGGGAACCTGCTATATTGGTTATAGAAAACCTACGATGGTAATGATCAATGCTTAACAATCTTCATATACGGGCATGTCCATTAATGAAATACCCTCTCATTCATTCATGGAAATTATGTGCTTGCTTCCAGCGAAATAATGATATCTGCATCCTTACCTGTTGTAGTTGGAGCAAAAGTTGTAGTACCCGTGGTTACTGTTGCTGTGGACGCATTTGATGTTGTTGTAGTCGAGATATAGGGTGTTGTTGATATTTCATGAGTCACGGGATTCCTGCAAATGCAATCTTTTTCCAAAATACATGTTCCATTAGTGCCTTCCAAAACCATACCATCTGGGCATCTGGCAATAACAATAATTTAGTAATATATTGCTGCTATTTAAAACTAATAATAATTTACTTCTTGTAACAGCCTTCGAAACAACCATAGAAACATTCCAGGCAGCATACATCGAGACAGCCCTTGCATGGACTGTATTCAACTTCGCAGTTATCTACATTCGGATCAAATATCCCTTCGCACATAGTAGCTGAAAGAAAGAAAGACCAGTTATATATGTATCTCATTTTCTTAGTTACCATTCAGTGGTGGCATAATAAAGAAAAAGGTCAAGCTCAAAGTGAGGTTCGCATTAATTCATCCATTAGCCAAGTTTAACCTTGAGACTGAGTTTGACGTAAGATACTTATATAATTAGGAAATAGTCCATTGCATACTAAAATTTGAATCTTTATATTTCCAAAACTGCCCAGTACTTACGACATAGTTGAGGTGAACGCCAGTATACACTTATTCCTGCTTGACCACACGCATTTGCGTAGTCAGCAATCGCTGTACAGAAGCATTCACATTCACCTCCTGTGTCACAGGAGCAAGTTTCTTGCACACATGTTTTGTAGAACGACTCAGGATCGATCTATTGAAATTACAGGATGTAATATTGTTAACAGCACTTTCTATTGCATAATCTTTTACTCAGTTCACTTACCACCAAGTGACAATCTTTAAACAAATTTCCATTGATTACATTGCATTGACTCTGTGCAAAAGCCTTTGCTTGTACTTTTCCAGCACATGTGTCACGTTCAGTGATGGCTTTATCTTTACAACTGCTCGATTCTGTATTCCATGAATTCACAAATGACCCAATGTCTTGTGACACTGCTCCATCACTTGTTGTAAAATCGTTTGTTGCATCATCATCAACATTGCCGCAAAGACCACAAAGTTGAGTTTCAAAATCCTTGAATGTATTCATTAATTTAATAGGCTAATATAAAACAGTGAAAAAAGAGCCTCATACCATAGTTCTGTTACAAGTGGATTCAAATTGTTTTCTTTGTAAAAGATTTTCTGAACCAACTGATGAATATTCATCTTTAATTACGATATTGGATTGGTATATTTCAGGGCTTCCCAAACTTTTTTGCTAGCGACCCCTTTCAATTTAATAAAATTTCCACGACCATTCATGTTTAACAATGATAAACAATGCAAAATATACATTTTAAATATTTTATTGAAACAGTTAAATCTTAACTTCTAGTAATCGAGAACAAACATTTCTTCATATTAACACTACTGAATTAATCAGTGTAATGGGTGCAACTGCCAACCGAGGCTCAATGTTCGTCAATGTTGGTCTCAATGCAGTTACTGGTATACGTTTACCTATGTAACAAAGTCGCACTATAGTGGTGCTTACGTAGAGTTTACAACTCAGTTAAGATTTAAATTTTGCACTAGTTTTAATAATTGCGTTTCAAAAGTCAAAAAAAGTACACTTTATATAGATGTAGTACTTGTGTGAAATTGGTGTACTCGTTGTGACCCCTAAAACTCGTCATGTGACCCCCAGTTTGGGAAGCCTTGGCACAGATCATTATTTGTAAACTGTATGGTACTGCACTTGGGGTAACTTACCGTAATGTTTTTCGTCACCGATATATAAAGTCTCGTTTGCTTGTCCCATTTTAATTGCACTTTATACTTGAGAGTGTTAGTTTTATCCAGGAATTTCGCTTGAATTGCATGGAAATAACCAAGAGGTGCATCTTGTGATGCTATGTAGATGTATGAATCTCTCTGTTCAGGTGTCAATTCAATGAAACGCATGCTTCTTCTTTCCACTGGCAATCCCCGCGCAAGTTCATAGACCACTCGCTGCAACATAAAATGAATCAAAATTATAAAAATAGCTTTGAACTGAAATTTCTTGAAATTGTAAACTTGTATATTATTCAAGCTACTATTGCATTGCAAGGATCAAGCAAAAATAAATTTCTATTGCTTGTTTTCCTCAGCTAGAAAACAGTTAATAGAATTTTACTTACGCCAAACCTCGCAGTAACAGTGAGATTGCACATAGTTAGGTCACTGTGTGTGCAAGTATGACTTTTGATTTTGATGTCAAACAAACTTGTTTTGTTTTCTCGAAAACAATTATCGGAGAAGAGAGTGTATTCGCAGGTACCATCAGAGTAGAAATTTCTTGCGTCAAAAGTCGTGAAGTGAGAACCACTCACGACACTGCACGTTCTCCAGCATTCTTTAGTCGGTAGGCATTCCCACTTACCAAAACTACAAGAGCTGTCAAAACAGAAGAAAGAAGACTATTAATAAAATGAAATATAAATAAGATATAAATCAGTGAGCTTTCTATCACTGCTTACACTAACAGTGCCCAGTACATAGCTAAATGGCCTTAAGAATGCCACGGTAACAAATTTCATGTTGTGCAATAATTTCTATACCATGAATTGCAGTCTTGTATTACAGTATCTCCATTGCTGTACTGGTTCCCTTGGTATAAACAGCTACACTTGCTATGATTCACGCAGAGTGTTCCATCCCAGTACAGTTCTTCTGGGCACATACAGCCTGATGAATGAAGATGAAATATTAGTAAGTTTTTACTACATAAAATGTTTGAACTAAAATTTCAGCTGTTGCTGTTAAACCTCTTACAGGGTCTATTGATACAACAATAAAAAATTGCTTCAGCAAGGACAGAATGAGCCTTTTCATGAATAAAAAGCATTGTACTACTACTAATACTACTAAATCTTTCTACCTCCTTTACAAACTGAAGTTTCACATGAAGGATTAGGATTTTCACAGGTGGCTGCACATGTAGACGGACAACTCTTGTAAAGTCTTCCACCAGTGCAGTTTGTGTCTGCATTGAAAAGTTAATAAATGCAAGCAAAATATACAATAACAGTAATATTTATTACGAAAAAATACCTTCCAAACCACTGCATTCTATTTTTCCATTTTGGCAGTAGCTAGATAGAAGCATAAAAGATGTTAGTGGATAATCTTCGCTATCACATGGAACAACTGATATGAATCATTGCTTTACCATTCCCTTGATCCTTCCTTGAACATTTGCCGCACAGCATACCACTGATTTTTATAGTAACATTGACATTGGTCTATTCCTACACATTGTCCATCTTTGTTTTCATACGTTCCTGCAATTACAAATGGACAACTGTGTTACAGAAGCCTCAACAATCCAAGCAGTTCAACAATAAAATACCTACACTATATCTGGGAAATAAAACAAAACATTACCATTTGGACAGTTACACCCCTCCGACTTTCCAAACAAAGTGCAGTCTTCTTTTTCCATCAAGCCTCTACAGGTACGCCCACAAGAAGAAGCCCAGCTATGATAAACCTTGGTATTATCGCAAACAGTATCTGTTATGATCAAAGTATGAAAATGAGTCTCAATATAATTATACAGCATCAACAATTAAAATTCGGCAACTGATTTCAATCACAGCAATATGGTTTGATGGATACTTTATTTTTACAGTTTACATTCAATTCATGAGTGAGTAATACTATAAAAAATACTGTTAAAATATGAGCTATACTTACTGCAGAAATCTACAGTTCGCCACTCAGGAGCTTGGCCGTTGAGTGCACACAATAATGCATAAAGTGAAAGAGAATTGCAGAGGCAGTCTTCCTTATTTGTTGAAGTACAAGAGCAAACTGCTTCTTTACACTGTTCAACAGCAGTGACTGGGTCTGTTTTGGATAGGCAGTCGCTGAACGGTGCATAGTCGAAGATCATATTATGGCAGTTCTGCATCAACGCCTCTGTTTAAAAATATAAGAATAGGATGTGCATGACTGCATCTACACCGAGGCCTTCTTTCAACAGCTGGGGCTGATAAGTTTAAGCACTTTTGAGATTGTTCCACAAATCTACAGTAATCTATTGCACTCACATAATTTGAGAATCTTATGCTTTACATTTCCTAAAATTTGGCAAAACAGTGATTAATCCCTTATCATTATGTACTTTCAGGTGGCAGATATAAAAATATATACAAATCAATCACTAGTTCTAACCATTGGCCGCATCAACACTACAAGTGTCTGTGCTTGCAACAGTGTTTTCCACGCAATTTGAATCTGTTTTCCAACTGCTTCCAAATGCTGCAGCAGTTGCGAGGATGCCACTTGATGTCTTTAGATCATTGGTTGTCAAACTGTCATAGTTACCCAGTAAACCAGATGTTGCACCTTAAATATAATACGTACTAAACTGTTTTCTAACTGAGACATTTTTATTAACTCTTTAAGAGGCGATTACATACTATTATTGCAGACAGAAGTACAGCTTAAATTTTGGTGTTCACCTTTCATATTTGGAGGAAGAATAAGTACTGCAGCACCTTTACCATTCCAGACAATCCTCATGTTGTATTGTGCGATATAAGCTACAAGATAGTGTGAAGATATTTTATGGATTTTAATGTTTCCGATGACAACTGGGAACACAGAGGTCGGTTCATTCGTCGACAATTGGATGGTCATGTCCCGCAGTATCCTGACAGATGTTCCACCTGATGTTGGTTTGATCAGTAGAGCTCTGAAAATGAATGTGCAAGTTTGAAGGCTGATATAGATTCTTTAATCAAATCTAGATTATGTTGGTTTTATGGATGAAGTAAAAGTTGTAGATGGTCTGCTTCTCGATAAAAATAAAACTTTGCAAGCAATCTCACTTTATACAGACAAAATTATTCTCGTCACCGCAGGTAGCAGTTTCCACGACGACATCGAGATCAGCCAGTCGAACCAAGGTGTAATCGCATCCACCAGCAATAGAATACCACATTCCATCAAAAGTTAGAAAATGAGGGTCACCATGAACAGCTCCAATCCCTAAATCAAGAGAAAATTCAAACCATGCAGAAAAGTGCCTATAGCCATTGTATGGTATCATTCATTGCAACTAATAATATCCAAATCTTTGATATTGAACGTATAGGCGTATATATAACTTACCATCACATTCCTTAGCAACACAAGAAAATATTCCAGCATAGCATGTACTAAAAATGAAAGCACATTAATAATTAATCATCTGTAATATTTGGAATTGAAACAACAGGAGTTTCAAGTTGCATCTGTATAGTAATAAGATGCATATCATACCAGTCACGGCATCTTTCAATAATCGCCTCTCCTGAAGAATATTTCTTGTTGTCGTAAATGCAAGGACATTGATCAACCGGAATGCAAGTGTCACCATCGAGATATAGACCTGGAGATATTAGAATAGTCAAAATTAAAAACTGGAGTGTCAACATGTTTTAATTCTAGATAACTTCTCCATCAATGTACATTTGAATTAAACTATCAAGTATTAATTATGGTACATGCACTATATGTATTACATTTTACATGTTTCACAAGCGGTATCTGTGATATAGTGACTGAGATTTTGCAAACAGACCGATCGATTTTCACATGTCTAAAAATTCCTCTATTGAGGGTTCTGTATAAGGTTCAAAGCTGCTTGTTTTCGATGATATAATGATAATAATATAAAACATGTCTAATAACTACACTTTCATTCAATTTTCCTTATTCCCTTATAATTATTCACCTTCCTCACACGTGCAAGCATCAATACATCCTCCGGGGCAATTGATTGTAATTCCTGCATCACTGCATTTCGGCGTACAGTATTGAGCACATTCTTTGAAGACTTGGTTAGATGGGCAGGTCTTTTCTGTAAAAGTAAAAGTGGTTCCATACATATTAGTCCTTATACGATTGCCTTGAAATTATCTATATATTGAGTAGAAAATATTGAACATTTGCTGATAGCAATAGCATCATAAAAAGATTTTTATGAATATCCTCGGTAATTTTGTAATATTTATTTCATTCAATCAATGACAGAAAAGTTAGAAAAACTTTTCAAATCACTTACTGCATTGATTTACTCTCCAAGCTCCAAGCACTGTATTGTTTTTGATACTTGTGCAGTCTCTTGCATATTGTGTGAAGGATGGACAATGGCAATCAAGATTAGAAGTGTAATTGCACCGTTGAAGATCGGCGACACAGGATTTTTCATAGAAATCTGATGATATTATTGCCAAGCATTGAACGAAAGATGAAGTTCTCAGTTGGCCACAGATTTGTTCAATCTGTAACAGAAAAACTATCTGAATGCATGTATAAACTGTTCCCTGAATGATTTCCATAAATAGTCAATGTACATTGAATATTTAAACGGGTCCATGATAAGAATAGATAATTAAATGAAGAATTAAACTTGTAGAAGGCTTAATAACCTCATCTGCTTCATAGGCATTCTGTTGACTGATTGACGTTGTTGGGCATGAGTTTGCAACTTTCCATGATTCGAGGAACATATTCAAGTCGGTGACTAAAATATCTAGAAACAATCAGTATAATATTTATATTTCTAATCAGCCATAAGAAATGAAAAACTTCTTGAGTACAGTAGAACATCGTACTACAAGTGCTTTACGAGCCGCCATTCGTGAGTACTTTTTGTATCGTACGACGAGTGAAAATTCCCAGTACGAGCGGTCGTCATACACGTCATACACAGTGGCGTTCGGTGACTAAAGGGAGGCAATAGATAGCCGACGTCATCGATTTCTATGAATTCTAAGAAATAGCACGCGCTCAATTTTCCGCGCTCCTCCTACCAAGCCGCAGCCTGCAATCGTTCAATTCACGGACAAACACTAATGGTACTTAGTAAAACCTTTTCATTTCTTGTACACATGTATTGTTATTTTATTTCTAGCTGAACTTTTTCAGTTTAAAAAATACCTTAAAGAAGGCATTTTCCGTGGTTTTTGGAGGCTTGAACGGATTCATTAGTTTTCCGTTAATTTCAATGGGAAAAACCGCTTTGTAATACGAGTAAATTGTGATACAAGCTAGGTCTGTGAACGAATTAAACTCATACTTCGAGGTCCAACTATATATGATATAAAAATACGGTAATAATCATACAATTTTGTTACCATACCTCCAGATGTTTTAGTATCATCTGCCGGATTTCCATTGAAATTTCCACAAAGACCACGGACCTGATTACTAAATTCATGGCTGATAGTTAACTTGACTGACTCGCCCCCAAGCTCTACATCCAAGGTGAACACACCATCATCCCGTATCTGGAGTTTCCCATGAATTATATTGATCTTGTAACTTTCAACTTCGTGAGGAAGTTGTAATTCAGTGCTATGCAAAAAAGTAGAAATTGTAGAAATTATGGTTTAATTATCATTCTATGATTAACAACAAAAAACAAATTGCTTTCGACATAGTTTCAATTAAACAGTGTAACAGTGCTTTTCTTTGCAAGCAAAACTATTCTAGACCTGGCAGAGTGACATAGCTTTGCCCGGGTTAAACGTTAAAAATCTTAGTTTATGTGTCCCTCGATGATAACCAGAATATATGAATTTATTGAAATTAGCATACGTTGTTATTGTATATTTCAATAAGAATTCTTTCAGCCCGCGACTGAATCGGTTGCCTGTCACTGTTGCGTTGAATGTCTGTCAAGGTGGGTGAGACGTTTAAATCTGTGTGGATTCTCTCTAGCGTTTCGTTAGACGCGAGAAAGGTCAGACATACATAATGCGGAACAACTCGGTCTATGTACAGTATATCTCAGGATTCCATATCGCCTATTCCTAGATCTGTTATTCCTCACCTGCCATCGCTTGAGATATAGACTTGCATTTTCTTTTTTTCGACAGAATAAACGATTTCAATGTCTTTTGTTGACGTCTTCACTAGAATTCTATCCACACAGCTTATGGGATGGGCAGTACAGTCATCCTGCATCTTGACTGTAATCTGCACGCATGGAAAATAATTCAATTCAGAGAAATGAATCAATTTAACGTGAATGATGCGACATGGAAATGTCGAGATATTTATTGATATATCCACGGAATAATCCTCACTTTACGATTGTCAAATTCAGCAAGAGTATATTCACAGTTTTCTTTAAAGCTTAAACTGTAACTGTCGAAGGTCCTGATGTTTCCGTGACCAAACATGGAACAGTCTGGATAGGGCAGAAGCGGAATGGTCTTGCCCACGAGTGTGTCAGTGAGCAACTGATTGACTGGTAAAGTTTCTTTAATAGAAAAATATAACAGTTTAATATAGTGTTGTCCTAATTTTCTTTCTCTATACCACAGTGAGCATGCAAAAACATAAATCTGAAGTGTAGAAATTCACATATGTATTACAACTACCCGAGCTTTGACTGTATTCATTAAAATATTAATTTGCATATTCACGCGTCCCTCGCTAAATGCGAAGGATGCATTCCGAGATAAATTGCAGAGTGCAAATACTTCGAAATCGCATAGTGTGGGTTCGCATATGACGAGTGACAGGTGTATATATAATAACATTCATTCAAATCTACATAAACTCACTGTAGCTGCATCCGAAACCAAAAACATCTTCAACACACGTGCAATATTCCATTGCCGTGCACGAACCGCCATTCTCACATGGCTGATTGCATATTGCTAAATACAAAATTGACTTTTATTTGCAATAAAATCATGGCGAGAATTCATGGAAAAAGCAAATGTAATACAATCAGAAGAGAAAGCATCATGAATGGAATCAAATCTAAGAAGAACATATACATATATGCAGTAGAAAGCTGCATTTGCCACGTACCGTGATGACTAAATGTAAAGTTCAAATTGAGATTTAAAACACAGCTGGTCGGGATAAGACAATTTTGAGTCTCTGGTAATCATTTCATATTGGTTGTCTGACATTTTTATGCAATACTATAATAAAAATTAATGTAGTTTACTCACGGATGAGTTCCCTTTTGTATGTGATAGTGAAACCAGAATATTCAGCCTTTTGATCACTTTTGAAGGTTATTATCAACTCCGAGGCAACACGGAATGGAAACAATAATACATCTCCGATAGAGAGATCAGTTCCACAATATATCTCAATACCGATCTCCAAATAATCGAATCTAGAAACATGCACAATGCCCGCATTAGCTCAAATTAGATCTCGAGGAGTCATTACTAGAAGCTATTACTAAAAAGAAAAGTTTTCATACGCGCAAATGCCTTCGCTTGAAACTTTTTCCAATTCGAAGTGACTAACAGTAAGCACAATCCGATGTCCAATTTTCTCTTGTATTTTCCATTGACAAAACTGATCTGATCGATATTCGCTAGTTTTGTTTTTCATTGGCGACCTGATAGTTCCTTCGTCGGCAGTTAAAGTTCCACCACAAGACACTACAGAATGTTACATAGAAGATATGTATGGTAATGTATTTGTATATCAGAGTCTGAAACTAATTGTAATTGATTGGACTGTAGCAAGTTCCGCGATTGTTGAGATTATTTAACGGAAATACGAATGTTACGAGTGAGCAAAAGGTAATTGATAAAAATATTGACATTTATGTCACGTGTACATACTTAAAATTAATTGTGTGTATATAATTAAATTTATTGGGATTCGGCAATTATCCTTTCACAAACAAACTATTATATCTAATTTAATCATTCCACGTTGATGAGTAGGAGCAGATAATAAAAAGAAAAACCTATAAACCGGCGTTGCATTTCATAAGACTATTAGACATCTAAACTATACTAGATGGAACTATTGAAAACGAAATAGAAGAACTTACCACTGCAGATGAGGAAGTCGAGAGGTTATATAGAAAGAAAAACAAAGGTTCATTAGTTCAGCGATATAAATAATAAGGTCATCATATCGCGAGTATACTAAATACAAAAAATGATATATGCTAGATGGCGCTATAGCGCATCAATTTCTAGGAGTAATGATAAGTCGAATGTGTGGGTGGGAGAGTGGATCAGCAGAAGCGAGCAAGTCTCGCGATCGAGAGGTTGTGGGTTCGAACCTCACCCCGGCCATCTCTGTGTCCTTGAGCACGACAAATTCACAAGCTCACAATAGCCCCGGCAGTTGAATAGGGTCACCGACAACGCCTGGGTCACTGTAGCGATGATGGTGACCTTACCGAGGTTATAGTAACCTCTTAGGTCCATCATCATCCCGTCAGTGACTATAGGTAATACCATCACACAAGCTCCCGAATAACATCTAGGTAACTTTTTGAATAAAATAATATAAAAAAAGGGTAGAGTCCGTACCTTTCAGGTCTGTCCACTTCTTGATCCACAGCTTGCGCTGTTAAAAAAAATGAAAGGAATGTTACTATTACGTGGGAAAATTCTGAAGACATTGTTGCTCGGTCGCTGGATTAAATTGAACACATTTTCATTGAATATGATGAACAACAACGTAAGCGAGATATTTATGGAAATCCATAAATCTTACTCCAAGAGAGGGCTAGGATTTCTAACGGATTCAAAGATTTCAGAAATTTCAACTTGTTACACCTATCGAATAAATCAATTCTAATGAGCCATGTTGACGCCCTTTCTTTGTAATATACACGTTTATTCCACACTACTCTATAATCTTAATGTAGCGTTAAAGATAAACCACAGAAAACACTATTATATTTCATGGTTTTACGGCAATTTATGTTGAAGGGCTCTCCAATGGGAATAACCCACTCGAATAGAGAGCGAAGAGCGTTTTTTTCCGATCAGCTGCGTTGCATGTACGTAAATAGACCGGTAAATCAGTCCAGCTATACTGAAGCAAACATATTTAAGTTGAAGCGAAGCGTTAACAAGTATGATTAATGTCATCTTTTTGGCAATGTTTTGAAATTTTCTATATCAGATGAATTTACAATTATTTACATGTGACGTTTCGCCGATCGGTCGCGGAGATCTTCAATAATCTTATTAACGCCTTTTAACTGTTATGACATTTCGCCAAACTTCGTATTCCTACTGCTATGTCAACGCCATTCGGACGACAATATCCATCGACTAACCTACAACATGCTGTTTACCGTATAAACTAAGCTTACATAACATTGTAGCATATGAAATGTAATTGTTGTCACTCAAAATGATAATTCCATTCGCCTCAAAATAAATCACCAACCCGATAAAGTATAGGGATTTATTCAAGCGCAACAGATATGTTTTTTAGAATAATAACATATTTTTCGCCTTCGGTATGTGGTGCAACTAACGTATTCCAGATTCACTTCAATAAGTATGTTTGAGCTGATGCGGTGTGTGGCCTCGAAAAGGAAACTAAACTATACGTGTGCTAGTGGTTAGTGATTCATCCACGGCCGGAATGAGATCTTTTGAGGAATTAAGAGACAGATATAAATTTAAATATATGTAATTCGAAATGTAGGCAATAATAAACCATAAAGTAAAATTTTATTTTCCCAAACAAAAAAAACGTACGTGACGGAAGATGGAAAATAATGCTTAATTTTGTATAATTCTACTTTACGTATTGTTAAAATCTTCTAAATGCAATTGCATTCAATTTCATTCATGTTTTTTACTCGGAACCACTACCACGGTACAACGTACAATAAATGCACATGGAAACATAACCATTCGCACCATTTGCAGTTTTGCACAGAATGGTCCGTGGTAAATCCGGCAATGGAGAATTTCTGGTTCCCCCCTTCCCTTGATGCTCTCAGCACGTGCTTATTTTAATCAATAGTAATAATTATTATAGTATATTCAAGTTTTCATTGAAATATATTTGCTCTCGTGTATTGCCTAATTCCAGTGAGTATTTTTAAGTACCGTATTTATTCGATTGTAAGCCGCGCGAAATAAAAAATTTATGGTAAACCGCACTTGGACATAGGGTAGCCTACCGGGGACCCTATTTGAAAAAAGGTAGCCTATTACCCATTCATGCCCTGAAAACGACCCCCGTGCACACACACACAGTTTCTCCTTTATTTAGTACCCGGCGCCAAACCTCGATATGGTAAGGGAAAAATGTAAGCCGTCCCTGATTTTAAGCCGCCTTGATTGTTGGCCGCACGAAATGAGGAAAAAAAACAATATAAGTCGCGACTCACAATCTTATAAGTACTGTACTTGTAGTGGAATATTCATTCAGGTACGAACGAAACTGCATAATTAGGGAATTCCATCTACATTTACATTTAGTTCTCACCACTTGCAAGCGCCGGAATGAAGAGGAAAACCAATCCAATCCGAAGAAACACTTTCATCGTTATCGTCTTCTGCGTTACTAACAATTTCAGCAGAATTCTTTTACAGCGTATAGAATAAAATCTAAGATTCTGAAATCGTCTGGGACACGATTTCGAGAGGATCTGTAAAAATACCGATAGTGTCAGCTGCTTTTATAGACGATATCCTTTTTACCAATGACTCAGACTTCGATTTCTAGAAAAAAAAGTAGTTCAAAGCCACAACAATGAAGAGAAACGTACCGTAAAGGGTCTGGAAAAGGCCTGGTAAACAAAATTTCCCTTTTTCTTTTGCACGATAAGGTAGTGCGCGCTCTACCACAACTCCGTGGAGGAAAGTATACTTACAATTCCAACCAAGAATTATTCTGTTGAATCCCATATTACGGTTACGTCCCAAAGAAGTGCGGGGGGAGGGGGGGTGATAATTAGGGCAATGTCATTCTTCAAGAGACCTTAGCTCTGTGGATGAACCAGAACCAGTACACTAACACCCATGAACACGATAGGGTATTCTCTTGACAGATATTACTTACTTGAGGTTGACACGTTAAAATAATATACTTTAAATGGATATACTGGAGATGAACGTGAATCATTTCATGAATATTTCGGATCATAAGGTCCGTTCTCCGCTTTACAAAATACATTTTAAACAAGACAAGCATAAGAACTGAGGCATGATCATATTCCGGCGTATATCATAAAATAGTTTGGAGAGCAAGCTGCGCACCAGAAAACACTCCTGTAGAGAGAACATCTAAATTTTATTACTCAGCGTACACGTATCTGGGTATACGTGAAATACCATCTCTTCGTGGCTCCGTTAATTGTTTGGGCATAAACAAAAATGCATGCAAACTATTTGGAGTCATCGTCCGTATTCACACAGCTTAAATAACGTAGAAAGGAAACAGCGAATAGCAAAAAAAAAAACTAAAACTATTTGTAGCACACGGTAATTATATTAGAGAGGCTCTGAAATTCTACGAAACATCAACACATGAACGGTGCTATTCTATTTTTCCTCGTGTATTAGGAATATACATAGAAGAGAATGAAATAAGGTGGAATGAACAGTACCACAGTACCAAGGGGTAATTGCTATCTAAGTACATTTTATTACGAATTCTAAGTTTGTGAAAAGAAATTCGTAAATGGTGGTACTCAATTGTATTTTTAACCGCCGCTTACATAGACGCACTCAACATTCACACATATCGCATATCTAAGTTTCAATAAGCATAAGTAATACAGTGACGTTACCACTAGCCATTCTGGTAACGCCTGGATCTCGGTACCGTTGGGTAAAAAATTGACCACAGGGCTAGATGAAAAACTGCTGTAAATATTGCTGCTGAGACTCCTGCCTCAATACTTATTCCTGTAGATGTTATGAACTAATTTCTCTACCGATGCCCGGACCGGTTTCAAGACGCAAGACTTTTTTACGTGAAATTATGACACATAAAATGGCGTGCGACTTATCTACCCGACCTTCAAAGTTGGACAACCTTACTATCACTTTTAGTCAATTACCTAACAAGGAACATACACTTTTGTTAACGATTACTGTTTAGAATTTGCATGCGTTATTCGTTTGTGCTTTAGAGCACCGACGTTACATTTCGTTTTCAATAGGTCGTCGAGATAACACACTTTTCGTGTGGAACAACAGTCATGTACAGAAACGGATAGGGAATGCTCTATTTAGTTCAGTGTCGTTATAAGCTTGACTACCGCGTGCACCAGTGTCCGATGACGTTGTCGATAGAAGGGGGAAAATCATCTTTCGGTTTTGTTTCAGGATATCACAGACTCCGCTCCTTGTATTTATCGCAAATATTACCGGTAATTGTGGAAACTCCCTAACTTACGACCACACAACATACACGCAACTTATATATCGATCAACAACATGAAGACTAGACTATCACTGACTACCCATTCCATACTAACTCACATAATTCACAATTCCTAAAAGACAAACAATGTGAATACGGTACCAAAAAAGGTTGATATTGGATTGAACCAGTATTGCACTGAAATAATGTGCAAGCAACTAAAGGATTTCTAAAGGATTCTTCATGCCTTATGACAGCATGTGTAAGAAAGAAATATGACACTGGAAACAAAATTATTATTCTTTACATTTTGAGTCCCTAGTCTTCAGTCTACCAAGCCTATAGGTAAATCCACGTTTGGACATACTATGAGACTGAATCCTAAATTAGATGAACAAAGAAAATAAACATTATATATTAATATTCATAATCACAATTTACGATCTAGTTCGTCGATTGTAAACTACAGTTGCTTTGAGATATTGAATTTAGTTAAATTTGTTCACTTAAGTATTTTGAAATATTGACTTATTGCAATTACAAGTACTGTTTTGAGAATTGCGTAGAACGATACAGAACGGTCGGTGAGAGAAAGCCTGCCCGCCCGTGAAAAGTAAAGGAGGATCACTTAGTGGGTCGAGTAAGCCACGGCCTAAGTCCCCGATTACCTCTGAAAGATTAAGCGATTTCAAGGAAGATAAAAGGTAAAAGTCAATTAGCAAACATTTTGTCATAAATTTATTATACTATTATGAGGGCTTTTGAAAAAGTGACATCTACATTTTTAGTGTGTTGTCGTGAATGGAACCTCGAGCTTAAAATTCTTTCGGTGGGTCGTCTATAGCACAACATGTTGAATATTACTCTGATCTCGGTCTTGAAGAATGCCAATGCTACGTGCAAGTACGGCCGGGAATATATTGTTTCATCATAACAAATGTCCCCGCATAATTTTCTCACTGAAATAATAAAACTTTAAGCCTCTAACCACGCCTCTTTCGGATAAAGAAATAATGAACCAGCACACCATTGAAATCACATTGACACATGTTTGCGGGAACTGTTAAATAACTCCACGAACCACATTACGTAGGCTGTAAAAGATCATCTTACAAGGACAGAAGAAATGCGACAGTAAAATATTTACAGGTCTGTAAGAGACTCCGAGGAATCTTCAAACAAATCAAATGAATCGTTGAATAACAGAGCCTATGGAGCAATCGTAAATATTAAATGAAAAACAAAACAGCTAAGTATACGATGACGTCTTTTCCGGAAGTGTGTTCTACTAAAAGGCTAGAACTAAAGGTTTATATTCGGGAATCTTTTATTTAGTATTGGTTACATTGTACAAATCAAATATTAGATTTGATTAAAAGGCAAGGACTACAGGTTTATATTCAAGGAACTCTTATTCAGTATTGGATACATGGTACACATCAAATATTAAGTTTAATCACGTTGAAGTATTTGCTAAGGGAGAAACAGCTGAGTAACTACCAACAACACAATTTTATTGAAACAATGCTTGAAATGCGGGAATCCTACAAACGGACAGCTAATGTGACAGAAAGAAACGGGCGTATTTAATATATCCAGTTTATATCGTCTGCGTAACATTTATAAGTATGATATAATCGTGATAAAAGTAGGAAGGATCACAAAAGTTAACAAACAAGTAATGAGGGAAATACTGTAAACGTGAATGAAGTACAGTACTAATACTCTATCATTTATCGTTCTGATTTACTAAAGTTGTTCTTTGAAACTAAATGAGGCGGAACTGAGAGGAGCGAGCTTACATACAACCACCAATCTTTAAGTCCCTTTTTAGTATAAAGCTCAAATCTGCTTTCCGAATATATACCACATATAAAATAAATGTAATTTTCCACAGCTTTCAAACTAATTCAACAACATACTGAGGCTGTAATTTGAATGCATACAATGTTTATGTTTTAAGGGCTATAGAAGCAATGACGAAGAAAGTACATTGTTACCTTGGAATGCGTCACTGCAATTCCCTCAAAGCAATAGTTTTTGCATTGTTACCATTGTTTGGAAGAACGGGTAAACGCGTAAATATGGTAACGTGCAAGCGCCGTGTCGTAAAAGTTCCCGTCAATTCCCCGTGGCTGCGCACGATAGATTTTGAAAGAGCGTAGCTACGCACGTAACAACGTACATTATACCGATATGCATTTCCGGATCGCTGCAAAAGTCTCGTGCATCGCACGTAAATCTACAATATAATCTGCATTATTTCAGACTTGAATTTTGTAGGCTCGTGACCACCATTTAACCGAATATATATATTAATGGGACATCGGTGGTCTCGCAAACGAACTTCAGGAATTTGTTGACGACAACTCCTCTGCCAAGTTGCGTCACTGAAATTAGGGAGATTTTCGGCGTTCCGAGTTATTTTAAGAAAGTATAGCGTGTTTAGCAGAACGAATTACGTCTGAAGATTCCTTCTGTATTATATGTATATAGAATAATAAGGTATTATTGCGTGCTCTTGTTACCTTCATTTCGTTTTTTAATCCGTTGGGTCACATATAGTAATGAAGCGAAATCTAACGAATAACACCCAAATACTCAAAATTAACCTTAATCCGGCAGAATACTTTTTATATTGTACTCGATAATTCGTGATTTCACTTCTTATCACGAAATTTTAGCGGTATTGTCCATCGCAATACTAAGTTTTCGTGGCCAGTTTAAATCCCGGTAATTCGGAGTAATACCAAAAAGAAAACCACGGGATCACGAAGAAAGAAAAACGATCCAGAGGATACGTATAAACAAACTGACCGTTAATACCCGGCTCATGAAAACTTATTATTACGAACGGCAATAACTAACGGAGAATTACACTTGAAAAGGGAAGATAAAGCTTGCGGGATATATTAATTTCGCCCGGGACTGAATGGGACTGATAAACATCACGATTACCCGGAGTTCGGGGTGTTTGCTGGCAACAGAAAAATTCGAAAAGCGAAACTAAATTTTAAGAATGCAGTGTAAAAAATCTGTAAAAGCGAAAGAAGTCATGCATGGGTCAGTAAGATTCCATCTCCCAGCAAGCTAAAAGTGTATGCTAAACACCCGATGAATTAATTACCTATTTCAGGATTCAACACTATTGCTACAGATCGATTAGATTCTTAGGATATTAGTTTTCCATCCATCATTCTCCACTACGGATTTTGGTAGAACGGTGATTACCGGTTGCAATCTACTTATGTGTCTTTCATTCAGTTGACATTGAGGCGAACTGTGTATATCATTAGCAATTACAATGCATATACTCTCCGTTGGGATGTGATTAATATTTATTGCCTCTTTATCCGTCTGTGCAGTCTGACTCCGAATTTGTACAACCGATTAGACTGCAATTTCGTAGTTTATAAGGGAAAGACAAGTTATGGCCTGAACCCAACTGCAGTTGAACATTTTCTACAAGTTTAAGTTTAAAATATACAACCCAAATTAAGCACGATATTGTGCAATGTTTAAAAAAGAACGGTGGAGCGGAAAAATAGTTTGATAATTTGAATTCCAATAGATTCGTAATATCACGTTTGTAGGGAACGCGTAGGCTGCAAAAATATAATCGTAACAAACAAAATACCGCAAACACAAAAGATTGATATAGAGCGTGAAAAACTTCCGGGTGAAAAGAGTCTTCTTCCCACAAACAAGGGAATTATTGATTATGAAATATTCAGATCGGTTCATTTGCTACCAGTAAGCTAGGTGGATAAAAGGATTCCAGCGGGCGCCACTTGTCTTACTAACAGAGGAAATTTTGTGGTGAGAAATCAAACTAAAAGTACTTTAATTTTATACAGACAATGTTCTAGAACAGGCCTGAGCATAGCACGGCCCGCGAGCCACATACGGCCCATTGGCGGACGTTGACATTGTCCCTGTAAGGTTAAATAGAAATTAGAAAATTAACGTATAGCAGCATCCGGCATGACGTTGAATAAATGACATTTCTTCTAAGGCAATGTCACTTTTTCATTGTTTTATAGTCATAGCATTTACGCTCACCAGTCAACTTGTCAAAACAATGCAATTTACCGCTTTTTACAAAGAAATAAAATTAATGTTGGGGGGGGGGGAGTTCAGGCTATTGGCCCGGCCCTCCACAATATTTTTCGTTCCTCACTGGAATGGTATTAGGTATCCTAAGACAAAGTATGAATTTTCCGTATGAAGTATATTATTCATACTATTGCGCTGATCTACAAATGAAACATTTTTTACGCTGCAATATATAGGTTGTTATTACCTATATTTGGGGTGCTGATTTCAAATCTGGTGTCAGATTTTTTCTTATACGTCTAGATTTCGAAATATATGCGCTTTCTGTCATATTTGTGGACATATTTTACTAGTAAAAAAAATAAAATGAAATTTTCTTCTCCGTTACACTTTAAAATGTTAGTTGTTATTAGCTATATCTGGTGCGCTGAACTCAAATCTGGTGTCAGATTTTTTCCCGTACGTCGCGTTTTTGATTTATCAACCTGCATGTATTTACCATGCAAATTTACAACATTTACCATGTGTCAAATACATGCATGTTGATAAATCAAAAACGCGACGTACTGGAGAAAATCTGACACCAGATTTGAAATCAGCGAACCAAATATAGCTGATAACAACTAACATTTTGAAGTGTAAGGGAGAAGAAAAAAAAATATTTTTTTTACTAGTAAAATAAGTCCACAAAAATGATAAAAAGCGAATATATCTCAAAATCTAGACGTAAAGGAAAACATCTGACACCAGATTTGAAATCAGCGCACCCGAATTACATAGAAACGGTTGTTAGTTTATTTCATTATTAACATTTTCTTGTGGATCAGTGTTATCAGCAGACTCAAGTACCTGTTGATCTCCATCTTCTACGTAGGAGGTGTTTGTGACTTTATTGCTATGTCTTAGAAGCACCAAGGGTTTCGACGACCTCACGTGCTGTCGCAAATCTTACGCACACGGAAAAAACCCAACACGAAGCGCAAATACTGTGGTGAATATAGAGCTCATGTCGTGCGTGGCAACTCGAAATACCGTACAAAACAACAGCGATTTTTTTTAAATTAACGTTTGCATTCGAATCTAACGAATTTTTAAAGAAAAGTGAATTGTATGCAATAGAAATCGGGATTTGCTTCGTTTACACTCTATTGTGATGATATATTGAGTCAATATTATTTGTAGATAGAGTTCTGACAATCAGCTAATTAGGTAAACACATCCCTGGATCTTGATAAAGGAATCCCGCAGACTAGGCGTCAAACAAAATACACAAGAGGCAAGACAGAGTGTTTCAGGAGAGTTGCTGCTACAGCCAAATGTTTTTTCATATAATACTAACTATAATAGTAGTCTTGGAAGTTAATACTCAAACCTAGACAAGTTCATATGGGGTCAATTAAACAATCAGCCAAGAATTTTTATTTGTGATATTATTTTCTAATAACTACCAACTATCAGAAAACACCCTGATTATGCCTCGTTGGTAACTGATATCATCAAGCATCATTATCATTTCAATAACTCATTATTTTCCCACAAAGAAAAGTTACTAGTTCCTGGAAAATAACTCATATCGAGATTTACAGGAAATATTTTCGATAATAATTCAATACAATCACTGATGACACACATAGATGGCATGATTACGACAATCACAGCAGTGTTGTTTCAACATACCAGTAAAACTTATCATCTAAAATATACATAAGACCACCGCCGCCGCCGCTGTAACTGTGTGTACTTAAGATCGGTGCAGTTTACGGTAATATAGAGAACGTCATCCGGAATAAATTAAGTCCCAGAGAAATCAGTTTAGCATCAATTGTGCGTTATACCCATTCGTATCCAGTTCGGACAGCTGAAGGGAAATTGCCGTTTTATAAATCTTTTATAGACCCATGTTGTGTTTTAGAAACGAAATACTCTTAGGTATGTTTTACTTCACGCCTGTCAAGCAGACTCCTAAAAAGAAAATGGCGTTTCATTTTTTACTCGGATTAAGATCGCAATAGGCTTTAAATCGGAGACCGTGTATTTGAACATCTCTATCTAAACCGTAAAATACAGATATGAGTCAGCCATTAGTTAACAGAATATCTCAGTTATCAGTGAATTGATATTCTCTGTACATCGAGTTATTATCTTATTTAGCGATGTAGATAACTCTACCCACTTGAATAATGAATCATTGTTTGAAAAAGGGAAAAGTGAACATCGATTGCACCCAAGTCACAAGTAGTTCTAGTGATGTATTTATTCTTATCTCTGTCTCTGGTACACAATATCACAGCTTAATATCCCATTAAACTGAGAGCGACATAATATGCATTTGAAATTTGCTACTTCGGGGCTTATTTCTCTGAATTTATCCTATGCATGAATTTTATAAATTACATTTTTCAATGGCTTAAAAGTCCGCATACAAACAGCGTAAACAGGCAGAATAACAAAATATTATTCTGACGACTGATAAAAATTATATTTACGTCAACCAATATGACTTTCTAAGACTTGGAGATGATTAAATTAATAGAAAAATGTCAGTTGAAAGCAACTCTCCGTGTCCGAGAGCAGCAAGCCCAGTATTTCATAAACAATTATTTATGAATATTACCAAGCACATGGAAAATGACAAATATGCGCTGGGGATCTGAGAAAATAAATCTTGAAGAATAGAATGATATGACCCAGAGCTTGATACGAAAATACTTCAAACCACTTGAGAATGGATTGCGTAAATTCCCAGATTTCAAATCGTGTTTTTTGCCCCGGTAAACAACGTCGAAGAATCGTAATTAAAACACCGATTTGGAAGCGTCAATTGAAGGTGATGTATTCATTGGCCCGACAAGAGAGTCGGTCACGCACAAATGCAAAAATGAATCATTCAATGGCGTCAGAAAATTTAAGGAAAAAAAGTCTTCAATTTGAAAGAACAAAAAAACAAGCGAAGGGTCATCGGAAGTTACCTCGTGGGGACAAAATTTTGAACAAGCTAAAGTTAAAATCGGCAATGAAGTAGTCAACGTAAAGATTGGATAACGGCTCTACAACTGGTAGATAAAACTATAAATTCCTAAAAAAAATGACAGAATGTGTAACAAGAAAATCTGGCCTATATGCTGAGAAAAAAACAAGAGTCAAAATTAAAATTTTAGATTGGAAATGAGGGGAAAAAGGTCATAAAATAAAATTATTTTGAAAATATGATTGAAAAATAATGGAAAAAGGTCACAAAAAAGAGGCCAAGAATTAAGCTTAAACTATTGCAACAGCAAGTGGAAAAACTTACCTTATCACAAGCTTGCAAGACTTGCAGTATCCAACAATGCCAAACACCTTGACGACCTGTTCAGAAATTTCACGAATATCAAATGACTGGTGCTATCAAAGTTTTGAAAGGAATTAGTGTGGAGTGACAAATGAATCAGACGTTTTCTATCACCTTGCACTCCCACACAATAGGTGATCGCATTGTGTATCGACTGTATACACATTCATTCATTCACATCTAAGTGAAAACTTTGTTTTCTGATATTTTTCTTCTTCTTCTTTTCGAAACAAGCTCTAGAGGTCAGAAGGCTGTAACCTTGAAATCCTAGGTCAAAACTTTGGTAAATTTTATTATTCTGTTATTTTTTTCTTCTTCAAGCTATAGAGGCCAAAAAGTAGTGGTGCGCAGGTAGTACAATTGACATCCATGTGAATTTTTTGAAGCATTTTCGACTAAAAATTTTACAATAAAATCCGGCAGTTGATTATTGCTGAATACAATATCTGCCCGGTTACGGATTAACTAACTAGTGTTAACGATAATGTAGTGTTTATACCAGAAAGAAGATACTAATCCCAATAAAAGTCTTGAAAAAAGAATTGAATAAATATAATCAGCATAAGTTTTTTTGCGTGTCCTTGAAAACGTTATTTCGTATCAGATTACGATAACTTTGAGTCGCTTCTTATGTTTATTAAGAACTTTAAAATAATTGAAGCACAATTCATTGAAATATTCCGCGGTGACTCTTGAACTGCAAGAATCATAAAACAACGAATATATGTATTAAAATAGGCATTCGTGAGTTTTGCAATGTGTCGATGCGGTTTGAGAGTTATAAATCTATTTCAAAACGTTAACTAGCGTAGCGTTTCTGCTCATTACATCTACGCAATAAACCCAGGTGCACTACTTCACGATCACCACATTAATTTTACTGCTCCTTAATCTGTTTACCCATTATCAACATAGAAGATACAAGATTAGATGCCGCGACCATGAAAGTAGTATATGATTCTAAAAACCTTTCATGTAAAACTTCTCCTTTACTTTGGAATGAAAGTTAACGATTTACAAATAAGTCATATTACATTACAGAAGTAGTGAGGTCGTATCGTTCATTATATAGTGTTATCGGAATTGACACAAGATACTCCCGCACTGACGAGAGAGGAAACTCCGCAATTGTCTTACGGTAATCAGCTGGGCGGGAAAATATATATAACTTCGGTTGAACGATGCTCGTAAATTAGATACGAAATCAATAACTCGTGATTAGGATATGTCCGGTATATTGAAATTTTTATCAAGATCCGATACAATACTTTCTCTACAATTTTTTACCCCTATATCGTGAAACTTATCTTGTCAGTTTCCATTTTTAAACAGTAACATTTCCCCACTCTTAAAATATTATGTTTCGAAAATAATATCATTGTATAGCATGTCTCCCGAAAGGGATCTAATCTCTATTCGCTAACCTAGGATTAACTGCAGATCATTGCAAATCATGACTTCTCTTACAATATCTTACCCTACTGGGTTTCACATTGAGGTTGTATAGGGAGTGGAATTCTATAGACTAATAATGATAGTAATAATTGGACCAATAGTAGTGGAAAATACAGCAGTAACGGTTGATGATATACTGACGCATGATTATGGGAAACAGGCCATATAATATTATTCTACGTGATATTTAACGGTGGCAAATGTTACCGTTTTATACTTGAAAAGGTAAGCTGACTAGCGAAGCGCTAGTGAGGAGAAGTCTCATGTCATGGCGAGACGAGGAGTGTAGAGAAAACTTTATAACTGTTCTAACATTTAGATTGTGACTTTAATGCTTGCTGATCATTGTAATGACAAGAATTGCGTCTAATTATACAAACCTATAATATAACTGAAGAATACAGACATCAAATGTGTGATTGATTTATACAAAGGGTCGGCAAGCCGCATGAGGCTCTTTGAGCTTTCTCGTGTGGCTCTTGGCTACTTATATTTTACCGAAATAGTTTTATTCAAAAATGTGTAAATTAAATGTAAGTTTAGTTAGACATTGAAGATATTCTTGAAATAATGTCTTATTAACATATATGAGCATCTTTTTAGAGATTTTCAAAAATCAAGTTATGATATTTCAGTTACACTGGATATTCAATGAAGTATACCATGATATTTTTTTCCTATGGCTCCTCAATTTTTAAACGAGATAAAAATTTAATATTTGGCTCTTTGCCATGAAAAGGTTGCCGACCCCGGATTTATACCTTACTTATGAGCATAGAAGTATTACGTTTCGTTCATGTGATTACCGACATTGAACCTACACTTATACCAATAAACACCACACTGGTGACCACGATACGGTAAACGTTACAATCCTAATGTATACAACGTAAAACCAAAGTTCTAGAAGCAGCGACATAACTCTGCCGCAGGAAGCTAGTTCATATTCAGAATCGTTACCCGCATATAGTTTGTGATTTCAAGCACAGCTTATGTGTGACACCACGATAATTCAAGTTTTTCGACCAAAGCACAAAGGGTTGAGGTCGCTCTGTTACCGCTAGAAGACTAAGTATGAGATTATATATACTATTAAGCATGTGGTGGTTACAAGTGGGAGATGAGGCATTATAAAGAAAATATGGACAGCTTATACTGCCAGCTTGCGGTATGGAAGCGTGGTTGCAGGGCGATCAGTATAGTGTGAGGTTAAATATATTGTGCGTTTTGTTTTGGGTTCCGTGTCTAATAAGTAACTGTTGTCAGCGAAAGTTTAAAAGTTTTATATTTAGACCACGGACGTAACACGGTGGAGGCTAAGAGTAATGTCTGCATAGTCTGCTATGTGCTAAATCCTAGTACGCTAGTTTAATCGGGGTCGCCTCACACATCACCAATAAACCGCTGGGTAATAAAACAGCTAGTTTATAAATAAGATGGAGTATACATAGCAGTTTGCTATGATGAGTGTCGCGCATGGTTATTGTATCTTCATTTCGTTTATTTCATTTTATAACCCCGAAAAAATCTTTTTCGAAACTCGAATACCTATTTCGCGTCGGCCGTAACGAGTGACCCCGCGTTAAACGACCCTTAATAACTTGCACACCAATTGCCGTTCAACTATATATGACACACCAATGAATGCAGAATTTCATAACGAATCTATACATATAATTCTCATATGCACAGCAAACTAACGGGAACCGTTATCCTCTTTTTAAGTCACCAACCACCTACTTACTTAACCTTAACTTAAAAAGATATGAGGCTTATATGTATAGATTTGCTATGCAATTCTACATTCATTGGCATGTTGATATAGCGGCCAACCCGAAATAGGTATTCACGTTTCGAAATAGATTTTGTCGGGGTTAACTTAGATCAATCAAACCGATTTTGTAATTGAGTGTTGGTTTATGTATTACGTCTCATATGTGCTAATTTTAGCGTGATTGGATCATTTATAGAAGTTCATTTATAAGCGTTAGATGAAGTAAAAACTTCCAACCGCTAGATGGCAAAGTACAATCAACGCTTATGAATGAACGTCTATAAATGAAAATTAGTACATATGAGACGAAATACATAAACTTACAAAATTGGGTCGATTGATTCAGGTAAACCCCGAAAGAATCTATTTCGAAACTCGAATACCTATTTCTGTTCGGCCGTAACGAGTGACCCCGCGTTGAACAGCCCTCAATAACTCGCGGACCAATTGCCATCCCACTATAAAGTTTGTCAAAATCTTAGTCTCTTTGTTAAAAATCTGATGCTAGTAATGGACAGCCTGGGGTATAGTAAAGTTATTATGAGTGAAACAGTTTTACTAAAACTATTATATACAATACTCAATGTAGTCTGTTCTATTAGCAATAGTGTTAAAAATACAGTAGTTACACGGTAAATCACACTACTGGCAAATTAACATGATAGCAGGAGTAACAAATGTTACTAATGTGATAATAGCCCTAAAAGTACAATTTTTCATTGTTTGCTTGTTTTTGTTGATACTCCTAGTTAGATTTTTTTCCTTGCTTGCTGCTGCTAAATGCATATTTTATTGTACTGGGGAGCCCACATCCAACATTCTCTACAGGCACTAGCTGGCCTGGCACTGAGTTACGAAACTATAGCATGAAGTATACTGATTCGAGTGTATAGAAGCATACTGATTTAATCATTGATACATTAAACATAAGCTAGGAAAACAAATTTATTTTTTATTACCTAATTCGCAATTGGGAAAATGGGATGGGCGCATTCCATATCGCATTTGTTTTGCTATAGCACAACAGAGGCTGGTCAAACAGCATAGAATAGCGAGGCATTTTGAAATAAAAAATCTCACCATAAATGCAGAAGCACTTATGTTTCTGGAGCAATTATTCAAATCACACTATTCTGTCATCACTGTAAAATATACAGTGTATATCCTATTGAATCTTTTATACAAACTAACTTCTAGAATAAGTTTGGCATTATTTTAAATAGAATTTCTACCTTTATCACATAGCAGCGGGGCTCCCAGCATTGCTCTGCTAAACAGTTTATAGCCGATAACTAAACTTTTATATATTCGAGAATGTTTTTTCTGTTCACCTTCCAGACCCCTGACCAATTTTTAGAGTCCCCGGTCACATCCCCGAAATGCAATACCAAGTGGCCTTAATGGTAAAGCTCTCAAGTTCAATGATTGCATGGGTGTAAATGATCATATATAATAAGAATATACAGTGCTGCGTTCCATATATAATGAGATATGTGACTCGTAAGCTATCCACTATGCTAAAGCACGGTTTCTAAAAGCGCAAAAAGGCATGCACCATAAAGGATAATGTATATAAAGCGCATAGAAAAAATTAGGACTAGAATGAGGATTAAGATTAAGCTCCACCTTTACCAATGTTTTCTGGTCATTACCCATGCAAAATTTTTGGCGGCACGAGAATGAAGCAATAAATTGGCGAGTCAGAGACACATTTTATTGGCTCATACCAATATTATATCAGCGCATTAACTATTAATAATTTTCACATTATCAACGTGATTTATTACAACGAAAATCTAAATATTGGCGACCTTGTTCATCTTATTATTGCATTTTTGAACGCAGCCACCAATGCTAAAACTTTGTTTGAATTTAATAGCTTCAGACTTCTCCCTAGCCACTCCTAACTGATAAGACACAGACAACAAACTTTTGAAGGCAAGTTATATATATTGAAGAAGTGGGCGTAACAATAGTTTAATCTCTCGAAATGTACGTAAGCCAGCAAAAAACGTCTTTCAAAAATACCAAGTTGGTATCATAAACAGAAAAATCTTGTTGAAACTGTAATCTCTTAATTGAATCCAGAAATTAAATCATTGAATGGTTAAAATGTTTTGAACTAAATTTTGCAATTGAAAAGTAATATATATTTGATTATGTTTTCCTCATATAATGATTGTGAAAATTAAAAGCAAGCAAGGTTTCAAGGCTTACATTCTCTTGAATACCTACAGGAGCATCCAGACGGGACTTCATGGATGTGATTGTGTACACTATTATCACTACACTTCACCTGAATGGTTCTGTTTCTCATTTCAGTCGGGACACAGGACGACCATTTGGGCTCACCTGAAATCAATTGGATTTTTCATCAATTTTATGTTAAGCAAGTTCTTGCTCTTCTTTTAATCAAATACTTTGAAATGGTATGGTAAATCAATGGCCACTCCTCATTTTAAAACCACCGCATTTAATGACCACTCATACTCACTCAAATGTCCTATGTATGGCACAGTAAGGACAAATGATAGAGATCAGACAAAATAACAATGCAGAGATATATAATATATATGTAAGAAAAGGTCAGCATCTATCCAAGGCAAAATTAGGCTCTCAACAAACCTTAAATCACCTTACCGAATAATTATCAAAAAAAAATAACATTTAAGAACAAGCAACCGTTGTAGATAAATAATTCTGTGCACAGTTTACTGACCTCCCCATTCACCAGTGAATGGATTAACATTCAGTTTACTTCCACAGATCCCTTCACAGTAAGCTGTTGTTACTTCAGATAATGAAGTGCATTGAAGTCCATTCACCATCACAGTCAAGTTTGTCTTTACTGCTGACACATCACATGCCCCACATTGAAGACCTATTAAAACATTTCATGTTCAATCAATAATATATTTATTACACTGCAGCAAGTGCGTTGAACCAGAGATTCCGTGAAATCCCTGAACATTTCAGTAATCTCATCACATTCCCTAACAAATATATATATATAAATAAGAGTGTTTTATCCTGTACAAAACCATGCGGTTGAATCTCATTTGGTTTGGTGATTTGAGGTAGTAGTGGCGTTATTTTTTCTAATAAAATACCCTGGGGACTGCTCATTACGCTCCCTACCATTCCTTTTTTTAACTGGATGCATAAAGTCCTGAAGGCTATATTTATATAGGATATGATGCACTGGTGTAAACTGCGGTGGTGGTAAAATTAGACAAGAAGATTGGAATGAATTGGATTTCAGTCAATGGCAGACAATGCAACTCAAATAAAAATAATATATATAGCTTACATGTCTTACAGCAACCTTCTGACTCCTCAGTGTACCCCACAGTTCCTCCATTCTAAAATAAAATATTAAATAAAGTCATTTTATTGTACATGACTGTGTATTGACTAAATGAATCATATTTCACGATGTAACCTAGTTCTCAGATTCAAATTAGTCATTGAATGATACTGATATATAACTGAAAACAGTGAACTGCGTAATAAGAATCTCAACTTACAAGAAGGCAAAGAGTTTCGTTGAAGTAGTTGCAGTTATATTTGTATCTTGAGTTAACGGATGGGCAACCATTAACCAGTACACATTCATATACAAGGCAGTTATCATATGTCCAAGTTTTGTTCACCTATTTAAGTAAAGGAAAAAAAGGTATATCAGATACAAAATATATAAAAAGAAAAGAGACTATATTTGATATGTAAAAAAATTCGACATGGTAATAAATTACCGAGTACAAGAATTCTCCCATCACGCAGGAATCGCATTTGCAAGTGTAGTTCGGGCAGCACGGGTCATCAGAATCAACCTGCATTAGAAGGAGTAATTGAATGGAGGGATCTTAGCAGTTCTAGTACACTAATTTTATAGTTTTATTCAATTTTATTAATTGATTTATGCAGAACAATTTGAAATTGAGTAGAATGTAGATATAATAAATATTGTATTTGTAGAGGGACAAAATATCTTGAAGGAATTAATACTAAAAGAACCTCTAATTATAATAGTGAATTTCGTATCGATTCTAGGAAAATAATTGATGTCGAAATATGAACTTACCTTCACTGGTACATAGCCAAGCTCTGGGCACTGATAGTCATACCACATAGGACATATACTGTATAATTCGCTTTCTGATTTACAAATGCAGGTGTACTGATGACAACATCCGTGCGTATCTGGAATCTCAGTAGCCGTCTCATAAGCAGTTTCTGTTGCATTGCATGTGGTAATTGGGCAGTGATGTGTTGTATTCTTACACATACATTTGTATTCCATGCAGCATGGATTTACATCCAGATATTTTCCTGTGCTGTAAGCAATTTCATATGTTGAATCGCAGTGCCGCTGTTGGTATTGAGATAAATTGAGACAACTTTCGTTAGGATCCTCAATATCCACTCTGAGACATGAGTTGTTGCGATGACGGATATGGTTCGATGTACATGTGTACTTGATCGTACAGTTCTCTCGGACGGTTCTAGACCAAGCGTCACCAGCCTTAGCCAGTATTGCACCTTCTCGCTCGCATACATTGCACATACATTCCATGAGATTGCAGCAATTATTTGTTTTTGGATCTAGTAAGCCTGTTGATACAGCGGTGTATGGATTGGTACAGGAATGCACAGGACAAGCGTAAGTATCATCAGTCACGTTTTTTTGTTTCGGACAACACTTTTGTGAAGGATTTTCTACAAGAGTCTGATTTACTAATTTCTCACAGACTCCGGTCTGAGGAGGACGGTATTCTGGACATTCTTTGCAAATGCATGTCAGATCTCCACAACATTTATCGGAAGGTATAACATTAACTTTCTCCCAGGGCTCGCACTGATGTGCATTTACATATTCTAAACAAGTTTGATTTTCATGTGCGTCAACCTGGATTTCGTAACAACCATTCAAATGTCGCATGTTGCTGCAAAGGTAAGTGACGTCACAATTGCCATCTTTAACTGTCCATTTTTCACCACGCTGAAAATATATCATCATTTAACTACAGCTTGGTAACGATGAAAATCAAATACAAGTCATCATAGATATGAACAAACCTGTCTATTCATATTATCACTAGTGAAACAACTGTCACATACACATTCAGAGTCACAACACAGTTCATGATTATCAGTATTAATTCCTCTATGTTCTCTTCGATAACCAACATCACAATTCTGAACCAGAGTGCTGTTGCATAGTTCACGCAATTTGTTTGTATCACTATTACATCTACAAGCGTTCCTTGATGGACAGCAATCTGTCACGGTAGGATACACTTCATACTGAGAAAAAAGTATTGTTTTATTAACATCAATCCTATAATAGTATTCTCATGCATTATTCTAATATCTTAACAAAAATTTACCTCATCCTGATACACGTTACATCGTGCAGGTGCAAGTGGTGGACAAAGACTCTTATTGTGACAGATACAATCGTATCGAGGACA
>QRAM01000655.1:0-38939 GCA_013436055.1 Halocynthia roretzi | reverse complement strand
AAATCATTTTCCCCCGTTCGACAAAATGTTCTCCCAGATATTCCCATCATACGGACATCATAACATTCACAAATATTGTAAGGACATGATCACGAGTCAATGTCACTGAATTGTAATTGTTTCTCTTTCATAAGTTTGGGCAATCCCCTTGCTCGTGATTTTTTAATAAAAATAGATTTTCGTCACACCCCATCTCTTCCACTTCTCCAATTTCCTGCCTAATGGAAGCAACAAACCCATGGCGGTTGCAAAACAAAGGGAATCAGAAGATTTATTAGAACGGATCGTTTTCAGGTCATTAAAAAAACAATTTTCACACAAACCACACAAACTAATACGACATTTTCATCTATCATAAATCACAGTTCAGTCGACAAATACAAGTTAGAAAAATTCACTAAATGCAGTAAACAAATTGGCAAGTGAAATAGAAAACATTACCATGTTGAAACTCTTAATAGTAGGTAATAAGGCTGTGCGACAATTTATTGCGATGAAAACTCAAATGACAGTGACATAGGTCAAGTTTAGGTAAATACAGGACAATATGTATAAAATTATGTATCAAAATTAATTAACGAAAGCACCAAACACTTTCCCAACCTTCAATGCAAATACTACTCTACTGGGAACAATACCAATCCCAAGCTATTCCCTAAATAAAAATAAAAACAACCATATCAAAATTTAACTTCAAGTCTTCTGCTTTGTTTCTCCTTAAACATTGTACCTGGGGTTTTCGATTTAACCTGTACTTTCTTTGAAATGCTGTTGACCAACTCTCTAGCATGCTTCAGCTTAAAAGCTAACGATGAGAAAAGAGAAAGACAACAATGATAAAAAAACAATCGGCTTCATCAAATCATTGCTAATGATATTTACCTCGAAATCTTGCTCTTATATCTCGAGTGAAAGCTTCCTGCATCATCCATTCATCAAAGTCATTAACTAGATCAAGTGCGGTCAAACCGTTTGCATTTTTCCAGTGAACATCTGCTCCTATAAAATAACAATTGTTTAGAAAAAAAAAACGATGTCGTAGTCAGATGTCAACTTACCTCTGTTCAAGAGGATACTAGCACCATGGTGATTGTTCATTTGAATTGCATAAAACAGCGGAGTTGATTTACTGTCATTCGGGATATTAACTTCTGCCCCGTAGTCTAATAAAATGTTTAGAACACCAGCTGAACTGGATATCTTGACAGCGAGATGGAGAATTCTATGAACAAATGTGAAAAGTAATAATTATTAAACTAATATCAGTGCCTTATTACCAAAACATGTAAAAAGGTTAGCTCACGAATCTCCACCCTCATAGATCAAATTAATCGAAGCAAAATTTTCAAGCAGGAATCGAACAGCTGAAGTACAATCAGAAACATGCAGCTGCTCTGTTAAAATCTTATATAACAGTTTATCAGCCTCTCCAGTCTTGAGAGGAAATGCTTGTTCTACAAGCCTGAAATGAAAGCAAAAAGGATTTGTTACCTCTCCAAATTCCTGTTAAAGGACCATTCGACCATTTTAATGGCAAGACTTCTAAGAAGTTAAAATTGAAGTCAAGAATGATAATGGTGAAAATAGCAAAGAAGGGGAAAAGGATGATGAAGAGTTTTGCTCATTTTCACCATACAAAATAGGCCATTTCGATAGGGATTTTGCCAGAGCCAATTAATTCACACTGAGCTGTCCAACGCCAAGATAACTATCTTTTACAGTATATGTATATATGCTAACAAAGAATACCATTGGCAACAAGACAAGTGGTCGCCCATCATAGCGAGATATGGCAAACTCGGTGGATGTCTTTTGTCTTCGTTTAAGATCTCTTCTCTCAATGATTCTTCAGCATGTGCAAGCAAAACCTCAATTACATCTTGTCTACCCTGGAAATAAAGACAGTCAATACAAGCAAACAATTATCCTACGGAAGATTCGAATATCAGTTAACAGATATATTGCATACAGAAATTGATAAAATACTGTCATAACATAACTTCATACTTGCATAGCAGCACAATGAATGGGCAGCAACTGTTTAGAATTCCTGTGACATGGTTCGATGCCATTCTGTAGCTACAGCACATTAAAAAATTCAAGTTGGACATAACTGTTCGAAATGATTTGTAACAAGAAGAACCTACAAAACGTACAAAAAATAAAATCCCGTCCAGGAAACTGGGTTCTCCATCTTGTCCATAACAGTGCACATGCAAAGCACTGTTTCCCTCCTCATCTGCCACATTGATGTCAGCATTTGAATCGAGAAGAAGCTGGAATGAATGATGAGGTATTGAGCAAATGAGAATTCTTCCCTAAGAACAATGGTAGTACCTGCAATGCATCCACACTTTTCGCTCTGTGTATAGGAGTGGCACCCTGGTAATCAGGAATATTTACGTTCACTCGTAATTTAATCAGATCCTGCAATCGAAGTAAAACATTGTGAAAATTTATCTGAAGAGAATAGCTATCGTTCGATCATGATTATACTTTCATAATGTCCGGCTGTGAATAATGTGCAGCGCTGTGCAGTAACGTACTGCCATGAAGACATCTGGCACCAACATCAACCATATCTTGCACGCCTATTACATGATTTTTTACAACCGTTTGCAATGTGTTCGTGTTCCCATCGACAATCTCATCCACTGCAGAACTCCAGTATTTCGAAATCTCTAAATTATCAGTAAGAACTGTGATCAATTTTGCACTTGCATAGAGATGGACACAGAATAACAAAGTACAAATAATTATTTCACAAATTCCAAAGTGACAGCTGCAGAATTACATAAAGGGTGTCTCAGAAGTCACTTCATAGTAACTTTTGAAACATTTGAACTTCTTCATTAAAATTTGCCTACTATGAAACAGGGAAAATATACTGAACAATTCATACTTTGCAATAGTTCTTTCAGTTCATCGTTCTTAGAAGCGTCAATCGCAGTGAGGCATTTGTAGTTTTTCAACCTGGCATTAGTTCCCCATTCGATGAGGAGCTGAAATATTGAAAGAGTCAATGAATAGGGATTCGAATTATCATACAATCAAAGAAAAATAAACAGAAAACTTTTTCTCATTTATCTCTGAATACCTGAATTAACAAATTGCTGATAAACTTACTATTGTACTGTCTCTTTCTTCCTAATGAAATTTCTTAATTCTTCACTGCACTTGACCTATTTTTTCCTGAACTACATCATCCTTGTCTACAACGTCGTCACACTCAACTGAAGATTCCTCAGATAAATCTTCATCAAACTTTTCCCACAATACAATGCTCAGTAAATGAATTCGTATCTCCAAAATCTCCAGGTATAGAAGAAAAGTATTATTTTACCTGAGCAAGCCTTTTATGTAAACCATCTATTGCTGAAAAAAGTGCAGTACTTCCATTACCGTTCAGCGCATTTACTTGGGCTCCATTTTCGAGCAAGTACTTGCAAACATCCTTAAATAGGATTGGAATAATTAGGATTAATTTCAATTTGTAATGATGGCCTGTTATAGACCACTAGAAAGCCAACACTCACATAATGTCCATTGCGTGCAGCAACATGTAATCCTGTATTGCCCGAATTGATCTCCTTACACATGATGAAATCTGAATAAAATTCCTTGAAGAACGTGATCATTTTTACGACAACTTCGATATCTCCATCTTTGACAGCTTTGAAGAACAATCTTTGCCACTGCAATGTGTTTCCAGGAAAAACTTGATAGAGAAATCTGATTAAAAATACAAGACGTCCTTAGAAATTTTGTTTGTAAGTCTTGGAGTGTCTGTATATACAAATGACTTACATTGAGCCGGCTAAAAGTTTCTTATTGCGGGATTTGCTTTCGACAAATATCTATGAATTAACAACACATCAGGGAGTTACTAAACATTAAAAATTCTATGATGAAATACAGAAATTGTTTGTTGAAATTAAACCTCATAATCAGTATATTTTGCCGCATCGATCGTAGCAATTTCGTTTTTCGGCAATTCAAGAATTTCACGGATTCTCTTTTTGTTTCCGTCACCTTGAATAACATCCAACCAACCAATGAGATTTTCAATTATACGTAACTATCTCGAATTGTATCAAAATTTATCATTGTATAATAGAATCGAGTACCTGTAAAATCATCAATGAATTTCTTAGATTTTTTTGTTCTCAACACGATCCGCCTATCCGGATTGCATGTTTCACGCTCATAAACTCGATAAAACCCAGATCCTTGAGTAAGCTGCAGGTTGATCGCAAAGTCTTCACAGATTTCGTTAATTGTCATTGTCCTTTAAGGGAAAATATCTTAATTTTGATAAATAATTCGGAGTATAAGAATTCTTGGATCCACAAACCTTGGAATACTGATAAGCTCAAACTTGGTCCTGATTTTTTCGATCACAATCTGCCTTGTTTCATCCTGAACGCGGGAAATATGCAGCAACCAATCACGAATGTGATTGATATCATAGTTTTGTACCAAGTTGATTTTCTCTGAAATCACATATTTTATTTTCAGTCAAATACTAAACCATAAAATGTTTATGTCAGGAACCTGTTTCGATCTGCTGCAAAAATCTTTCAACCTCCTGCTTTTCACGAAGCTCTTTTACAGACTTAATTGTCTCAGGATACTTTGTGAGTTCTGCTTCGTATTCCCTTTTCAGCAGGGTTATCTCTTTCTAAAAGGTCACAATATTATCAGTACGAGGAGAACCACAGTCTTATTCATTTAGAGATTTTAATCAATCGATATATGTAAGTTTTTCTTATCTTGAAGAGAATTTCATAACAATAAAAATTTGCTACAATATACGCTGCACCAATAATCACACAACCGCATCGAGTTTAAAAGATGGAGAAAATATTTTAGTAACCGAAGCCGAAAAATTAATGTTCAACATCTACTAACCAATCTTCTAACGACTGCTTCGCACTGTTTTAACTTATAACTGCTCATGAAGAAGAAGCATAAGTACGAGCAGACTGATTTGAAATCTGCTTCCAAAATATCTTGTGACCGAAATGGATTGGTAACATACAGCATTTTTCCAATTGTGTCAAGAGCAAGATTTATAGTCCACCTAACAGAAATTAAATTTAGCCAATTTATCACAGTTTTAAAATTGTTACAATTTCGTGCAGTATAAACACTCGCCTGTCATCAAGCATTAATTCTGTTGGCATTGTACCAGCCACGAAGGAGTTAATGAGGCCACATAAAACACGACAGTCCACTAAGTCATCGAGGCTGTAAAGGGTTAGTTTCCTTCCCTCCGGCACTCTCTGGTTAAATTGTTGAATTAGAATTGCACATTGAGGTATTTGTTTTAAAATTAGGAGGAAAAATCACTTGAAGTTGAGAATTGATCATCTCAAGAATGCAATCTTCAGGAGATGGATAACTATACCATCCTCCTTTTGGGCGATGGGGTTTGAATTCTTTCATTCTTTCGCTATCACTCATTTGTTCTGAAAATTAGAATAGAGGTAATAGTCAGTGGTGAGTTCAACCAGTTCAAAAACATTACATAACTTCACATAAACAGTTCCCAAATTGTTTTGAAATTGAAGCGTCCCTTTTCCAACGCAATATTATTACCTGCATATATTTCTTTACCAATTCCATCAGCAACAAAAATTTACGGGATTTAAAATATCAGAAAACAGAATCCTGAAAAATTTCAATCCATCGACTGAATGAATAGTTCAAAGCGCATCAACTTACTTGCTTAAAACATATCAACATAGTCAAAGTAAATTAGCTTACCTTCACCTTCAGAATCCCCCTTAGTATCATGAGATCTTGCACTTGGAATGGTGAACATAGACTCCCTATTAGAAGCTGGTCTTGCTTTGGATTTTGGTGCAATCTCTGGTGTCCACTGGTGCACGCAAACACGCAGAATAAATATAACGTTCTTCCGAAGTCAAATTTTTTTAAATAATACTAAACTATTCGATTTACCTTGAAAGGAAATTCTGATAGAATTCTGTCATTGTCATTTTGCAAAAATTCCATCCTCTCCCAAGTGAACCAGATGTCATGGGCAACCAGCTTCCAGAGAAAGTCAAAAATCTGTTGAGCCAAAGCAGTTCAGAGTTCAAGTAAAATTATGAATAATTATAATATTCCGATAAATTTTAAGGAATAAAAACTCGTTGGTATCTCACGTGATCGGCTGATTTCTGAGCCACCCACTGTGCCTTTATGACGCAATCGTCGGGTAAGATCTCGGATTCCTTGAGCTCGTTTATCACCCATTCAATGCGAGTTGTTTTTTGTTGCTGAGTGAGACCGTCAAGTGATTGGATTTTTTTTACTGTTCTGCCAGTAAGACCTGAGTGAATGACAGTGTTTAGAAGGGTCTAGCAGTGGGGTCCATTTAGGGTAGCTTAGGTTAGGCTAGGTTTGCTGAGGGTTAGTTAACAATAATTCTACCCCTCAACCAAACCTAACCTCTAGAGCAGTGGTCCCCAAACTTTTTTTAATGCGACCCCGATTGTCGAAAATTATCGAAGTCAGAGAGACCACTGCTCTAGACAGAAATACAATTTTCTTTAAGATTGAATTTTACGTACTGTGCAGCAAATGCTTCAGATAAAGTCCTGATACCAAGTCATTTAGAATTTCGTTGACAGTCGAGCCGTATGGCATGAGACGAAGATTAATCCACGCACTGAATCCATTTATTCTCGTCTTCAGAGACATCACGTCAGAGATATATTGACCAAACGCTCTCTATGTCGAACGCAAACTATTCTCACGGGCATTTAAATAACCCTTGACCGAGAAACGCTACCGTTGTCATGGAGAAATTTCACTAGATGGCGGAAATGAGTTGCAAAAATATTTTTGGTCATGAATTTCACTATTCATACACAGGGTCATGGTATTACGTATTAGGGATTAGGTGGTTCAAAAAGTTCTAAGTCAGGCCAGAGAAAGGCGTACGAATCAACGTCCAGCTCGAGGTGGCGCCGGAAGGACGACAGAATGCTCAAAAGCCGTACGTTTGTCTTTCCTAGTACATTGTTAATCTATACTTTGCATAACGGACACGAACGCAGTTTCTGTTTTGTAGAGAAAATTTTCTCTTAAACGTATGGAAAACAATCTGATGCAAAGCGGAAGTAGAACGGCTGCAATATTGTATAAGCAGCTGTCTCAGCTTGCAACTAATGGTAATTCTTTCCAGGAAATTTCACAAGCACATTGAATCCATTCTGCGATATATTGGGAAAAGGTTAAGATAACTGAAAAGCTGGCGAAGACAGGTTAGACGTTGGAAGAAAGCAGAAGACAATATTTACATTTGATCATAATAAAAGTACAGCAAGCACTGTAGCGTAATTTGCTTTTCAATCGTCGCGAAGGTAGATAATAAAACTAAATGGAAGTGTATTTTATCGCCGGCGTAAACTGTACGGAAATAACGTAGAAGATATTGATAGCAGATATGCCAAGACGTTAGTTTGATTAGTTTGATTAAAGGTTCAAATCTTGCTTTAAGAGCTAACTTATAGGTTTACGCATCAGTCAGAATGAAATATCCACGCTCGATAAAACTATTGCCGCTATCGTGCCTATTACAAGCACTGTTATGCAATCGTGGAATAGCTCAAGACCCAGTCGGTCACATGCAGCCTCTTGGGTCACATATGGCACCGCTCGAAGTGGAGGTTCGGGATTCGGTACCTGACCCCATTGAATTTTTTAATAATTACGTTAAGCTTTCGAAGCCCGTGCTGTTCAAAGGAGCGGCGAAGAAATTCAAAAGTTTCGAAACTTGGAAAAATGACGATCATTTGGCGTAAGTAACCACTCGTTGCAAAAGAATCAAATACCCTACTAAAACGCTTTATATGATGTTAGGAGAAAGTATGGCGACTGGGAAGTCGTTGCGGAGATCGGTAAAAAAGAAGACAGAGAAAAGGGAATAGAAAAAATGAAGTTCAAAGAATTCCTCAAAATCTACCAGGACGCGGATTTATATCTTGTTGAAGATATAAACGCAGGGACCAGAATGGCAGGTGGCTTAATATGCTGAAATCTCAATAAAATTCCGTGAAGGAAGGAAATAATACATCCGAAGTAAAATAAGCGTCACGTTACAGAGAATTCCCACTTAGCAGCGCAAACAAAACAAAATATTATTCAATGAATCTACGTTACTCGTAACTGTTTAAAAAAAAGCAATCTCCAGTAGCGGAATGGGTCCCTAACCAGACCCGGGCATATTAGTTAACAACATGTAGAGGCCTCAACAAGTTGTCTATAGCCATTGCCTACACTGATCAATGGCTATATTGAGGCTTCAGGTGCGACCATTATCATGGGTTGGAAGCAAGATTTTTCCGTGACAATTTTTAGTCCTTTCTTAAAGCAGCAATTCGAGCATTACTTGAATACTTGAATTGACAGTCCCATTGCTGTCTATAACCAGATTTCAATACTTTAGAGGAGGTATCGCTGCTAAAATGTTTATTATGTGGAGGATACACGGACCACTTGAAAAACGTCGTTATGTGGTTTTCATCTGGAGGAACGAAATCAGTGCTACATAACGACCAACTAGAGAATATCAATTGTTTGCTTGATGGAACTAAAGAATTGGTCATGTTCGATAAAGTAAGTGGAGTACTTTACTTTACGCATTATAAGGCGCTGAGTGTTGGGGTAAATTTACACTAATCCTAACCCTCACCCTCTCGGCATCCTACCTCTTACCCGAACTGGATCCCCTGAAATATCGTCACCCCGAATTCTGAATCAGATAGTAGTGTCTAGATAACCGCCCCCCCCACCATTGTACCATTAAACTACCAACGGCTCTTCTTCCGCAGAAACACAGCGAGAGAGTTCCAATTGATGTACCGTCAGGAGCCTACAGCTCAGCGGATGTCGAGAAAGTCGATTTAAAGAAGTACAGTTCACTACAGGGATTGCCTTGGTATCGAGCAAAGATGGACACCGGAGATTGTTTCTATATTCCATACAAGTAAGTTGGATGCAATTTTCAATTTCTGATAAGTCTTGTCTCTTTTGAGAACAATTATTAAACTAAAATACTTTTCTATTAGATGGTATCACCACGTTATTTCGTCGAACTCCCGAAACTTGGCTTTTAACATTTGGTGGCATTACATGAAGCGATTAGCCAACGTGAGCGATTGCAAATCAGCCATACCAACACTGCCCGATCAAATGTCACTGAATAAGTTTAAATTCGCTGGAGAAGACGTTGCACTAAGGTTGGCTCCCCGTTTAACATCATTATACTGCAGTTAAACTAGACAAACATATATTTAGATATCTAAGCAAGAAAAGGTAGATTACCTTAAAGTATGCTTGTTTCCTTTCATAATCGGCCGATTTTGAATAGGTCTATACTTTGGGATGCCTTTGAGGTTGATCAGGATGAAGTGAGTTTGAAAAGCTTCGTGAACAGGTTAAGTGAAGTGGTACAGCCGGAAAACGCAGCTAAAAGACTTTTCAAGGAACTGGATGCCGACAAAAACAGTAAATATGAGTGGTCTAGACTCTAGAGCATGTTCTCAATTTCCCCATGTTTGTAAACGTTACTCTTATAGCGATCGTGACTGTGGACGAAATAGAAAATGCATCCCCAGAACTTCTCCTGCAATATCTTGCTGATGACGCAGCTGAATATAATCCTAGTGAAGAAGAGGTAGAAACAATTGTTGGTGATGAAGATGACTTCGAATTTCTATCACCACAAGAAGCAGGAGACGAATTGCTTTATGATAACGACGAGGAAGCCAAAGACGAACTGTAGATAGTCATGTAGAGAATCCCTGAGAACAAACATGTTGTTACGTCGAGTTAAAATACGGCCATGCTAAAAATGACCAATACCGTACTGCACAGGGAATCATTATAAACATAAATTTTCGAATAAATTACCAAAAACGAACTACACTGAATAAAAGATTCTTTTGTTTAGAAGAGGCTTTAAGTAGACTTTTTACGTCGATTTTGAGTAGGGATTCCGAATCAGTCAGTTCGACGCAGCGCAGAAAATTTGAAAAATATGGTATTGGAAAGAGCTATAGTACAGTGTAACCCATCTTAAGTGCAGTGGTTTCAAGGAGATATTCGTGTATCGCTGGAAAATAGAACTATTTATTTTGTAACTACTAACTTTTTCCTAATCTTTGACGGTACTAGTCTGGCGCCTCCGAAAACCAATTACGTTAGGGTAGGTATGGTAAGGGTTGAATCAACACTAATACTATCCCTCACCAAAACCTAACTACCACAACCACGTGTAACTGGGTTTTAGAGGGACCACACTACTAGACTTCAACCCCATTGCGCGACTCTGTTTCGCATGAGTGAACGAACACGTGGTCTCCATGGAGAAAACTACTGGAGCGTACTACGATTTGGGATTCTGTTTGAAATATCACCCTCAAGTAAAAATCAACCTCCCATAGGGTTTTTTCAATAATTTCTGATCTTTAAAAAATTCAAATAATGCCGATAGACGCCCTGTCAGCGCTGGGTGACAACCCGTATTTCGGAGCGGGGCTGGGTTTGTTCACGATTGGTTTTGCCGCCACAGCTTTACGCAAGGGTTCGGTGTATGCTTCCCAAATTATGCGAAGGTAACATTTTGTTCGTGCATGTACATCTTTATAAGCAAAAAAAAATTATTATAATCTCATATCAGATACCTAATGACCACCCTGGAGATCCCGATATCCGACCACAGTTACACTTGGGTTCTGCAGTGGATAGCAAAGAGACCGGACATGAGTTGCCACATGAGCGTAAACACCGCGTTCCAGCAATTGCACAGTGGAAAAATAACATCTTCTTTCAATTTCTCCCCAAGCACTGGGTCACATTTTATCTGGTATGCAACTGGATAAAAAAATTCTACTATATATATATATTATGAGTGAAATATTGAGAACAACTCTATGTTGTGCACAGTAATTAATTATTTGTACTTAAAAATAATGCCAGTCATTTTAATTCCAAAATATAATTGATTTTGTAAACGTACTTCTGTCACTTGAAAAACAAATTGACAACAGGATTCACCCAAAAAACTAAAGTCATCATCATTGCCGTTTCACTGCATGGTAGATCAAATGCCGCGCGGTAGCTTTGAATTCTAACTATTTTTGCTGGATCAAAAGTGGCTGGGTTAGCAGGAACTGGTTGAAAAATAATTACATGAAAGTATTAACTTTTTATACCATCAGGTACAGAAAATATCCGATCAAAGTTGAAAGGACCAGAGAGAAACAAATGGTGGATCAGAACCGCCATGTTCCGTTCGAAACAGTTACTCTTACCACTCTGGGAAGAAATATCGAATTACTTGAAGATATATTATATAATGGTAATCTCATGTGAAGCAGAGAGCTGATTATACAAATATTATTCCATCTAACAATTGTAGAACTCTAGCCAGGCAAGATGCAATGGATGAACACACTGGGATGACCTTAATATTCAAGCCGATGGGCTACGAATGGCGACAGTTTGGAAATCCTCAGCGAAGACGACCTTTGCATTCGGTAATCTTAGCCGAAAACCAAGGGGAGAGAATCCTGAAAGACGTACGACATTTTATTTCGTCACAGCAGTGGTACATTGACCGGGGGATTCCGTACAGACGGGGTTATCTCTTACACGGGCCCCCGGGTTGCGGGAAGACCAGTTTCATGTAAGTACCTGGCGACGAAGTCACCAAGTCGATTGGAGAAAATTTTAACATTTGTATATTTTTTACAGCACAGCATTAGCTGGAGAATTAGAATACAGCATCTGCGTTTTAAATGTTGGAGATAGTTCGTTATCAGACGACAGACTGATGAACTTCATGGTTACTATACCCCCGCAAAGTATCATTCTGTTGGAAGATATAGACGCCGCATTTCTCGACCGTTCAGCTGCACAAAATGGTTGGAAGAGTTGAATAAATCATACACACGTTTATTGCATGTTATTCAAAAGGCTTCTTCACAGATCCCAGAACGCAGGGGATGACCAGCGTTACATTCAGTGGACTTCTCAATGCGCTGGATGGAGTCATATCTTCGGATGCCAGAATAGTTTTTATGACCACAAATTACATTGAGAGGTTATTTATGAATAATTGCATGAAAATTTTAAATAACATTGTTAATTAACGGATTCATCGTTTATTCATTAAGACTGGACCCGGCTTTGCTCCGACCCGGGAGAATAGACACCAAAGAAAAAGTGGACTACGCCACAATGTACCAACTTGGATGCATGTTCTTAAGATTCTTTCCAGAGGAAAACGACGCTAGGGCAGTTGAATTTGGACAGGCTTGCTTGAAACACTGTGACAAACTGAGCATGGCTCAATTGCAGGCACATTTCATGTTGCATAAATACGATCCAAATGCAGTCATCGAAAACGCAAATAAAATCTCTTCTCTGTAACACGAGTTACCGTCTCTTATCGTCACGCAATTCTCTCGGCACCACTACGTATTTCTGTGCCACTGGTAGGGCGGGCGAATAACCATCTGCATAAGAATTGTCCTCAAACAACACCAGGTAATCGTCCTGAACTGTCTTGGGCTGGGTGTGGATTACCGCTCGATAGAAACAGGTTGTTTGCGGATACAGAGCCATAACCAACTGCGATAGAAACGATGATAAATCGATTAAAGGAGACATTTTAAAAATAATTATTTGAATAAATGAAGAATATGTTTGAGTTGAAATAATTATTTGAATAAATGCAGAATATGAGACTATTAAGGGAAGATAAGTTTTATAGGATTTAAATTACAGCTTGAACATCGATTTTCCGTGGCATGTGATTAGTTCACCGATGGCGCTGCGATTATCCCGTGCAGTGAACCCTCTGTTTAATCCTGGAACTAAGGATGCCACTCAATCGATTTTCAACCTGTATGTACAATTGCTTACGGTTCCTTTGAAGTGAATGGCATCCGGGTCAGTGTCAGGGCTCGCTTTCCACTGTGGCAATGAGACCACTCTTCGTCTACTCAAGGTATGTCTCTCCTTTCCCTCTTCATCTATATCATCCACCTCATACTTATTAGTAACCAGGTTGAATGAAACAACCTGGATAAAGAATTCTGTTTGTGCCATAATCCAGAATAAATTCATGTTACTACAGTAGAAACCGCTTAATACATCCGTCCGCATATTAAAGCCAATTGCCTTTTTTTGCATGAAAAATATGATATTAATTAATAAGTTAATTTAAGTTAATTAATATCTAAAAGTTCATAAATTGTGTAGTCCGTATTAAAAATTAAAATCTTGACGAGGTAATTTTGCTTCAAACAATCTTGGAAAGTGGGTGAAAGGGAGCAATGAAGCTGAAAAGCGTTGAGAACGATCATTAGTAAATATCCCTCTACCTCAGCTAATATCCACTGCTCTTCAGCCTCGATTGTCTTCACCCTCGCTGCCACTGTATCCCCTGGCTTTGCGATGTAATCAGCACCGGCAGCCACAGCACCACAAAGTGGGGGACACCTTATCAATTTAATGAAGTTACTTAAAATCAAATACAAATATCTTAATAAAGAAGAGACACTAACTCTTCTCCTGGCTTTCCTATCCACAGAGGTAGAGTTTGTGCAGACTTCTGGAGCATACTCATCAACACACCACGTCTCATTGTTTTCCGAGGTTCCTTGTGTGGGGCCGCACCTACAAAAGAAAGATTTAGTGTATGATAATTTTTACTAGGTGAAGATGTAGTGACATTTTTGAATATATCCATAATTTGTACATGGCGTCTCAAAAAATTTATACACTCTTTGAATGATTGTATATACAATCCAGCTAGACCCTCACAAATTATGATGGGATACTGAGGAGATGTCCTATTTTGCTGGAAATAAAACCCCTCTATCGATAATATCTTTTTTGTTCTTGGCGTAACATATTCTTGCAGCTTGGGGTTTATATTCATTCAAAGCGTGTATACATTCGGAACAACCTCTCTCTCTCTCCATATATATATATACCAGAAACTCGAGCAGCCATACGCCTCTCAGCTTGTAATGATTTTATCTTTGCAACAAGATCAAGACTTTTTCTCAGCATGTCACATTCGTATTCAGCATCAGACAGCGCAGTCGAATAAAGATTTTTCAGCTTTTGACGGTAGTACATTGTAACTGGAATTCAGAGACATAAATAATTAACTTAATATTGATATAGATAATGAGATACTACTAAAAATATTCTAATGTAGAAAATATGGTCAAAATATACATAACAAATATATTTCAACCTCTTTCCATCCAAGATGTCTAAAATTTTGGAAAACTATTTGACATATAAAAAATAATAACCAACTTTTCTGTTCCCCTTGTATTTTTTCATGAGTTTTTGCAATATTTTCTAAATTTGCAGATCCATTATCTCTCTCTTTTTGTGTGTTGCTAATTGTCTCGTGCAATTCAGATAGCAAGGTCTGCACTTTGTTGTCACTGTTGGCCATCGTACGTGTGGATAAGAACTAACCGTCTCTGATGTAATCGATTATGGCGATCTTATTTTATCTACACAACAAACGATATCAGAATTATTTCAATTCGTTCATTAGAAATCACGCAATATGAGGCTCAAACAGTTAGGCAGACAAACTCTTATATTTGAACAGAAGCGAAATGCACAGTTTTAAAAAATTACTAATAGAATGATCAATTCTAGTAACCTAATAATATGCTTATTAAAATTGTGGCATTAGCAGCAAAATTTCAATTGGACCTTCTCTCATTGACTGGCTACTTAAGGTGTTTCCGAGAGTCAAAAAAATTATCAAATCTTTTACGATTAGCACTATCCATACAGTACAGGGAAAAGTGGTTTTATTAAAAGCAATTGTTCAATTATTATCAATCTTATTTCCCATTGGTTTGAATTAAATCATAAATTTTGTTTTCTAAAACCATTTATTTTAACTTTCAAATGAATTCTAACAGGTTCTCCCCAGACCAGAGAATTTTGAGGAAATCTTTCAAAAATATTCAAGACACATATGAGTAGATTTAAACCAACACAGAAATGCAGTTCAAAATCAAACAGATTTATATTGAAAACATCAATTTCTCATCATCTCATGTTGCTGACGGATTGTATTTGTGAGCGCCCTCGAAACACTGTTCCACGCCTCTATATACCGGTCCGTACATTTGGCTAGGCATTTTTGCTGAGAATTGTCCAGAGAAGAACCGGGTGTGCTGACACACATCTTGAAACATTTTTCATTAAGAGATTGCAGAAGAACCTCTTGATGTTGTATAGCAATTTGGTTTTTTAACATGTTCATGCTTTCGATAATCGTGTCCCGATTTATAGACCTGTCCCTACTGCCACCACTACCACCAAAACCATCCATAGAAGAAAAACTGTCCATTTCACAGTATAAAATTTTTTGTCGCGTGGATGTCACAAGATATATATTTTTACCTCACAAATTACAGAAAACGGAATATCTGTTAAAGTAAAAAATATATTGGATGTGTTTGGGATAGTTTCAGGTGAAGGTTAGAGTCGATCTAGGCTATGCTATGCTACACTAACGTAACCAGGTTTCCCGGACCTGGTTGATCTTAGACTACAAACCCTAGACTGCAAATTTGGAAAGGATATTTTTGAAGAACTTCTTATACCTGAATTACAAAATAAACTTTTGTGTAATTTGTGCCACAAATTTAACCTGGGCAATCCCCATAGAGGTGAGCATGCTACCATTGTACAGCCAGCAGCTGTGTGTCATTAATATTATAGTGAATACCGCAGTCCACACACTCGCGCTAAAATGGTTGAATGGGAATCAGAATTACATTTACGAAACTTTATTCTACCAGAATGACTGTAGTGTCATTAACCTTCGCTTCAATTCTATAACCACTAGAGTCCACGAGATAGACCGAGAGACCTACACAAGATACCTATCTTCATGGAGGAACATTTGCTTATTCCCGTGTAAATAATATAAGAACAATGCATATAGAATAACTTCGAAAAGCGTATTTTAATTTCAAGGAATCGTTAATCACACACACAATTACAATTGTCAAAAACAAGTGGAAAAACTGCGAATAAAAGTTTGGTGACATTTTGGAATATCAAACAAGGTTTCCTCTTGCTTTTTGATCGAGCTCGATGGATTCAAAGAGAGCTTTGAAATTGCCAGCACCGAATCCCTATAATGAAAATATAAAAACAAGATATATTAACTGAGTAGGTTCATTGAAATAAAAGAAACTTACTTTGTGGTTTTGGCGCTGAATGACTTCGATGAAGAGTGTGGGTCGATCTTGCACGGGCTTGGAAAAGATTTGAAGTAAATATCCCTCGTCATCATAATCAATCAGTATACACAATTCCTGAGTAAAAATATAGTGGTGTGATAAAGTTATACCTCCGCATTCTCCTGTTTTTCGAATTATCACTCTGAGCGATATTCGGCGTCTACTTTAAAATAAAACCTGAAGTGTATCGAAGTTTTCGACAACAGAGATTTTGGCCGTTTGTAAATTCTTCCGCAAGGAGTCGTAGTAAGTATCGGGTATTTTCAAAAACTCAGTGCCTCGTTTCTTCATCGTTTGCACCTAATAAAAATAACAGGTAATATAATGTTGTAGGAGCGATGAACTTGACATTATCCATCGAGAATAACTGAGACTTTAGACTTGACTTACTGCGTGTATAATATCGCTAGTATTGATCGCGATATGTTGCACTCCAGCTCCGCCGTAATAGTCGACGTATTCCTGAATCTGACTTTTTCGCTTTCCGTTCGCTGGCTCGTTGATCGGCATTTTGATCGTCTCCTCGTAATTGGTGACGACGATCGAGTTTAGAGAACTGTATTCAGTATGAATCATCTTGTCGTCGATTGACCAGAATCGATGAAAAAGTAGATTTTTCTCGTACCTAGGATAACAAAGACCCACAGTCAGCGATAGCAGAGTGAAAAAACTCCAAATTTTAGAGGAGGTAGGTTGAACATAGATTATCCGGCATCCCTGGTTCCGAGACCATACCGGATTATCCGATTTGCCGAACTTTGAGAATCATGCCTTATTAAACGATGCCAAAAAATCGATGTTCAATCTCTATTTATTTAGTGCAATCAAAAGAAGTCACATTACCATTCAGTTATAGGTATTGCCTCATTGTTCGGCTGATTTCCCACTACGTGATCCACGAAATTCAAATTAGGTGTCGGACTGAAAGAAAGAATCCTTGTTTAGAGTCAAGTCGAGTCGATGTACGGTAGCAATACGATTTAGCAAATATACATACAGATCTTTGTATATTGACGGAGTATAAAGAGGTGGTTTGAATCCGGGTAGGAAGAGACCTTTGTAATTGGTTCTCTCAATGAAGGTGTGAGTTGTATCCCCATATGTTTGAACAGTCGCCATACGAACAGTTCCATTATCGTCTGACTCTTCCCACAGCTCCTTCACAACGATGGCGCCTCTCTCGCGTGCTTTCTGTGAAACGAGTTCGATTAAAACATTTTTAATTACTTCATTCTCTAATAATTGAAACCCCATTCGATTTAATAAAAGTCGATCTTACCTCCAATAACGCTTTGCAGTCTTCAACGGTGAAAGAAACATCTTTCACTCCATCCCCGTGTTTCACAAGATGTTCACCCATCTCCTTGTTTCCTGGATTCAGTGCAGATTCGAAAACGAAAATCACATCGTTTTGACTGATTTGAAAAATATTAATAAATATAATTTTGTTAAGTCTGGAAACGATAGCTTTGTATGATTATATAGCTACTGCATTATATTGTATCAAGGTCGTACGGACATTGTGGAAACATTAAATGTCACGTATTCACTATTGTTGAAATGTTAAATATTTGTATACGCGGACTATTAATTTACTAACCGCACTACATGCGACACGACTTCTCGGCTTCCGGTCTCGAGCCCTTTATATGCAAAGGGTGTAAAGCCCATGTGAGTGCAGTAAAACGATGCTGCCTGCAAAAAATATCACAAGCTTAACGTAGTTCGTTCCAACCAAGATTGACTGCACTTGAACGAAAATTGTTACCTGTTTAGCATTTCCAACCCAGAATCGAATGTGGTCGAAGCATTTGAACGAGCCTTTTTCATGCTGATCAATAGTTTGATACGCATTAGCTCATTGTGAAAGATTAATATCGCCGCTCTAATTCAAAGCAAATGCAAGAGTGTAAATTTACTCACTTTTTCTCCTTTGTCTGTATGGTAGCTCTGAAAAGTGAATATAAGGAAAACATTGTGTAATGTAAATAGGAGGCATACATTTCACACATGTTTATGGCTGTGGGCCCAAGGAATTATATTTTTTTTGTATTGGTAAAAACACCGAATTTATATTCTTCATTAGAAAGAAAAATAAAATGACACTAGCGCTATCGAATGGATATAGTTGAAGGCGCTAAACACTAATTACCAGTTTGGGCTCATTTCTAAGATAGTAATACAGTACTCGGTTATCCTTATGACACCCTCCGAGAGGTCCCAAGACTCCGAGGGTAATTTTCACACTTTTCTAGTGTATAAAGTTTGGCTCTTTTTTAATATCTATATCTATTGGCGGAGATAAACTTGAATAGTGTAATAAACTTTCCAAAAGTACAAACGATAAATATATTGTACAATACTTACCATCGTTAATTGCTGTCTTCCACAATAAATGTAGTTTGATAAGATGATTATTGATCTACAATCGATTAACTAAGACAGAAGAACACAGGAAATAACGATCAAAAGAATTAAATTCTCGATATTTGTGGTATTTTGTACCTTATTTCCTAATCGGCTCAACGTATTCTACAAAATATCGACTTCAAACAACTTCTTCAATGCAGTAAAGGAGCATAAAATCGTAAGCGATTTAACCTACTTTGATATATTAAATCGAAATTCGCTTAACAATCTCTCCATCTCACCACTGTTGGCTGTACACATATTCCTTTCAAAATGTTCTGAACAAAACAGTCATCACACGGCAGAGTGTAACATGACCATGCTTGCGAAATCTTTCATGCTAGCAGTTAAAGATGAACGAGTGTAATATTACTATGCTTCCGCGATCTTTTATGTCAGCAGTTAAAGATAAATGATCAGCTGTGAATGCTGCTTTTTATATAAAGCCAACACTGTGTTTGATTCCATAGCTTTACAGTCGCACGCCTCTATCACCGATTTGCTATTCACAAAGGGGTGTGTGTGTTGTGAAATATTTCACAATGACGAAACGCTGTCCATGTGTGGAAAACATGATTAATAGGTCTGAATGAAAATCTTTACTTTACGAAAATTATATTCTAGAGTTACGAATATAGCCTTCAATTCAATATGATGGAAATGAATCGAAGTACATATCATGCCATTTCCTAAACACATGTCACAATACATGTAATTAGACCTCTTAATCGCACTGACTATGTAGTAATTACTGTACCTGTTATTTCAGTGGTATAATATTCTTAACTGCATTTTGGTTCCGGCAATGACTTGGCTTTCCATAATAAACTACCAAATCCACAAGTATAATCAGTTAACAAATCAGATGTCAGATGTCGCAGGCGCATACACAGGCGAGAAAGAGCGAAGAAATATAAAAAACGTTCATCATTTATTGGAGAAGTTATGAACTACCAATAATACTTTTCGAACGGCAAACATACAGTCAATTTGATTTTAGAATTATTGATGTTTTATGGTTTGTTTTTCACGTGACACTCCATTAAAGTCTTTTTCTGAAGACAACGTGAGAAATTGAATGAAGTAAAAAAGTAATGGCCTTTAAATATGTCTGTGTCAAGTAGATAAATCTTACGTATATAATATCTATCCTTCTAATGTCGTCTCTCCATTTATGCTCAGGGCACTTTTACAGATGTACAGCCACCATATACGTACCTACACTAACTACAGCCAACTCTGACTTTCCTGAAGCTGTTCACATCACACCAGACAAAGTTTCTCTGTATTATGATTCGTTCGTGCACAGCTAAAAACTACATTTTACTAGGTAGGTATGTTTCACTTCCGAATAAAAATACGTTTTACCAAGTAGATTAATATGATGTAATTCTGTATTACATCATGTATTAAGCAGTGTCGACTGTATATGAAACAGAGTGAGGATAAGCATGTCATGGATGACAGTGTTTTGGTTCTAGTTGATTACATGTTTATCATATGTATGCACCTTTCGGCGTTCCTGTGTTTCGCTTCACTGAATCATTACAAAGTTAGTGAATCATTAAACAACTAAACGCTCGCTGTCAGCTTCGTATTGTAGATGAATGGATGACGTGTATTTTTTGGTATACCTGTATGAATGCTTACGTAGTATTAGAACTCAGAACTATTCATATGAGATCGTACACGGATTGAATTAGTATATATTCGCTGTCCAAAAGGCTTCTTGTGTTAGTCAGGCAAAATGATATACACTTGTGGGATATACTGCTGCTTGTCCTTGGTTTTGTGCAAGTATATTTTAGAGACTTATTGAGACGAAGTCAACAATAACTCAATTGCATAGATTTCTTCAAATCATCCATACAATGAGATTTGACCGGCAATTAATAATATTACGAATTATTCCATGAAAGAAGTCAACTTTAGATAACTCTTTAGATTTGATGAAACTAGTTTAGATCCAGTCGGTGAGAAGTTGCTTTTGAACGGGACACTGACTCCATGTTTTCAGAAATATCCTAAATCGTCCCAATACTGAATTAACTACAGGTGAAACCATGGTAGTGAAACCATATGGTGAACTATAATATGTTAACTTAATCCCGCAGGACTGATAATTGGAAGACATGGGGAACAATATTTTAGGCCTAATATTACTTCAGTTAGCGCTGTCCAAACATGTCATCCTGGCCCAAGTGATTTTGAGTGGGGATGGCGGCAATATTCCACCAAACCCACACAAGTCAAACACGCCGACAAGCGGAACGATTAAAATGGGAACGCCGGACTTAAACGATGAAGACCAGATGTCTCTTCACATGCCCAGTTATTTGAAATGTGACGCATGTCGAATCATAGCTATGAGATATACAAGTGCACTGGAGGTAAGAGTTACGTCAGAAGTAAATATATGCTTGTCAAATGAAAGCATGTAAAATTGTCAAGGGAAAAAGTTTTGAAAATTACAATCGAAAGTCCTTCGTCATTAAAACACACTTACTTAGGTACACAGACTTATTCATTATGTATACCTCATTTGCGACAATGTTTCAACAAAAGGTTTATTCATGGAGGTTTTTCGATACCTTTCATTGTAATTCTTTTGTAGTCGGAGATCAGCAAATATCAGTCGATTAAGCGAAGAGAGAAAGAAGTTTCCGAGAATCGGATCCAGGAAATACTTGAGGGAGTTTGCGACGAATCGTGGGAGCAACACGGAATAAAAGAGGTCGATGGGGTCAAGCGCTTGTCGGGGCCCGGTTACGAAACAAGCGAAGTTCCCGGAGTAATGCAAGGTGGAGGAAAGTGGCCTTTCAGGTGAGTATCCTATTTGCAAATTACAGTGCTAGCCACGATTGAGACGCATAATTAACGGATTGCAAGTTCTTAGCTACCGCAGCTTAGCTAAGTGCTTCTTCGTTTTAGGTTCAAAGAAATGTGCTCGGAAATGCTAGGAGACATCGGCGATGACGTGATCTACAACAAATATAGAGGCGGAGACGCGAAAGCAGTTGAGAAGTTGATTTGCTACAAAGCAAACGAACACGTAAAAACGCCATTTTGTAAAACAAAAAGCAAATCAAAGAAGGATAAGGCGAAGAAAAAAAATCGAAATGAACTTTAATGACACTACAAGAATGTGGCGTCGGCAGAATTGCAAACACTTACTCTTACATGTCGTCCTTGACATTGACGAACGAATATTTCATTACTTTCATTACTTTCATTACTTAAACATTGAGTGAGTGCTCTGTTGCTGGGAAACCTCTTTTTTTGGTGATCAGCATTCTTCATGCGAATCATATCGATAATTATTAATGTCTTGCAGGTGCAATAAAACGAAAATAAAGTGCTCTCCCCTAAAAGCTTTGTAATTGAAGCAATGCAATTCAGAAGTTAGTTTCAGATGACAGTGATGACGTAAATAGCTGACAATGGTTCAATGCTGGTCGTCTGTAATTCTTTCATCTCCCGTTGTTCAAACCATGCGTAAAACATTTCCCAGATATCACGTTAATCCTGTCGCGATATTCCAACTGAATTACCTTTTCCAGCAGCGCCGTCTTGAGGCAATTAGAAAAATTACTTGAACATCATCAAAAACACTGCGTAAAAATAATCTGGCATGTCATTCTCCGATCATGTTTATTCAGCAATACACAATTCATTCCTAAGCAATATATCGCGTTATATATATATATGAAGCAAACACCGAAAGATGTACAGCTACTTTCGTATGAATTAACACCACAGTGCGTTTGTTCCCAACGAAGTAACTTGAAGTAGCAACAAAAACATCTCGCTTTGGTATAGATAAAATCAGAAAAAAATAGTTTCAAATCACAACCTCCTTTAGTAGGCTTTGATAGAATTCGGATTAGGATTTCACTTGATTCGTTCAACAGATACTATAAGCAGCTTTTTATAAAAAATAGTATCATTTCGGATTAGTACAAACAAATAATAACATGAATTTCTACTGGAATCTTCGAAATTAAAGGTAACCAAAAAAACAAGGAAAAATTATAAAGTTAGTTCAAGTCGATACCTACATACTTGTCTATAAACAAGGGGTTCCTAAACTGGGCGTGTAGGATTAGCAGAGGGGGGCGCGTTGAATGCCAATAAAGAAAAAGCTACAAAAAAAATAAAAATTAACTGATTATTTAATAATCAATGGAAGTCTTACACTGATTATTTAACCCAGAGGTGGGAAACCTAAGGCCCGCAAACCGAATTTGTGCGGCCGGCGGGGGGCTGCAGTCAATGCCAGTATGGCGTGAATTTTTTCCAAAGATGTTAAAAAGTTTAAGAATCCCCGCTATAAACAATATATATCCGATCTATATAATCTAAAGAGTCTTTGATACTAATGCAGAAGAATTAGTATATTGGTTATTCAGTATCAAGTGTAAGCATTTTAATTTTGAAAAGCGTGCGGCAGTGCAGTGATTGATTGTCAGTAAGTTTCAGGTAATGTATGGAGATACAGATCTTATAATGTATGGAGATACAGATCTTAGATATATTGCGAAGCAATAACTCTGTTAAGTGCAGTAGTATTAATACATATTAATTCAGTAATCACATTGATGGAATAAAATCTATTTCATATAAGAGGTTAGTGTCTGCATACCCTGGAAATCAACATAGTGGGAAACTCGGATTTAATAAGCATTAGAATAGTCTAAGTGAATTGCACTGTTTAGTCGATATATATATATATATATAAATAATAAATAAAAGGCAAGACACGAATCGATGGATATATAAGTAGTGTCTCAATGAGTTCTTTGTCATCATCAAAACTATAAACTTTTGTAATTCTTTGAAAATTTGAAATGAATGAATGGCAGAAATTTGATTTAGAAAAATCTGCAACATCAAGATGTCACTTATAACCAGAATTACTACATCCGTATTCCTCTGCTGAAAAGAAAAATTATTTACGAATAATTATAATGCATTTTCATGCTACAACATGGAGATTTTGTACTACTTTCATGGGAAGCTTCTTAATGATCTAAAAATTAAATATTGTAACATGTTGGAATAAATTCTAATGCGGTGATAGCGCTAGCAGCAAGGCAACAATATTAAATTGAGAATGTTGAGAAGAGTATTTTGTATCTGTCTTCAAGCGGAATGAACAACTACGAAACAATACGTAGTTACTGCAAAATCACTGCAAGGAAGACATGATGTTTGTTATCAGGCTCAATAAAAAATGTTGAATCGTTCTCGGACAGACTGCATAAGGACATAGATTGGAGAACAATTTCTCTTTAAAAATTCAACGAGAAAGGTGAGATTTTACTGCTAACGGTGTTCTGAGTACAAGAGTATTAGTATTTGGTCATTACGATAATTCTCACAATGTATGTTTTAAAAAAGACAGCATTTTTTTGGAGCGAGAATAAAAAGCCTCTTAAGCACCTAGGCTATGAAAAGGAATGCAGAGAGGGTGGTCTGCAAAGCTAGTAAATACTTCAAATTAATTATCTAGCGTTGAAATTGACTGCGGGATTTTTTTTCATCGTACGCAGCAACTAAAATTTCCTTCACAATTTCATCGATTCAATTTATTGATTAAGGTTATTCATTGTGAATATCCAATTCTGTGTGGAAGAGTTTTGACATCTAGAAAGCAAAATTCCTTTGCTATCTACGGAGCCACTGTCCAAACAAAGTTCATGATCCTTGAGCTTAATCATGCCCTCAAAATAGTCAAATTTCTAGAAAAAAATATTTCTGTAGTCTTCTCAAGATTTCAGTAACAACAACCAAGCAAAAGCACTTACTTGCTGAGGACTGTTAGTGATACAGCTCGACAAAACTAAAGGTGCACCTTCATGGATTCCACCTTTGGCCATTATGCAGAAATTCAGGTGTGTGATGTGATGATCTTTGTTGAATGTAAATTCCTAACGAATACGTAAGTCCAATGTAAAACAAAACATGCTGCATAATTGCAAATTGTGACCAAGTACAATATAATTACGACAGGATTTTAGAGACTGACCTGATTTCCTCCGGAGTCATGACATTCATACACGCCGATTTTGCCGCCTTCCAGATTTCCGAGCGTGTCCAGACATTGTGTTTCACCTTGCTTGATTGCGCCGAATGCAATTGCTTCTTTGTTGGGTACTCTGTTGGCAAAAACACATAAGAATATTGCCTTTACAGGCCTTTATTATTAAGTAATTTTTCATTTTGCCCACTTCATTTTATTTATCAAGATGAGAGCACTGTTATTAAATATTTCAATTTGAGTTTCTCGAGCGATGGTTGAAACTGTTTCGTATCACTGTAGCATTTAATGTCACTTATGTTATAAAAGATTAATTGAACAAAAATAATCAAAAAGTTTGAATATGTCACGAAATAATAGAATGTTACCAAGAAGTTTGAATCTGCATCGAATCATTCAGAATTACAGGTACAAGAAAAGAGACAGAAAGCACAGACAGACACACAGAACAACGTTATAGATATTGATATATAAAAAAACTACCTTAGTTCCGGATAAACATTTTCCAAATACCACTTGAATGGCTTGCAATTGTTTTTTCTGCGTACTTCTAGCCTATCTTCGATGCTGAAAAAAAAACGTATCTAATTTCAGTACAAGAATGTGATATTCGTGGTCTGCTCAGGTGGTTGTATCATGAAATCATATCTTACTTTCCAAATGAAATAAGTTTAGCTGAAGGAACCGCCGAATAATAAAATTCTTTGTAGTCATCCATCCATACTTCTGCAGCTCTGCGTGTATTTCTGAATGGAGATAAAGAGAATGAGGCCTGAATTTTCCATTAAAGTTTGGGTGTATCTCGTTTCAATGTCGCAAAATGGAGGCAATCGTCTTAGAGACAATGTTGCACTTTACATGAATAAATAGATACTGCAAAGCGAGTTCGAATGAGTTTGATGCGAATATGAACAGCTGAAATTTAGGGAGAAGTTTCAACTATCGTTAATTCAGTTTTCATCATGCTTGTTTTTTTAACCTCGTGAAGACATTCCCGCTGCCGCCCGGAAAGGTGTAAGGATGCTGTTTACGGAAGACGTGGCCTACGCGGCTGCAAGGTATGATTTCGAGGCGGCCACCGCACTGCCACACTCGGAAAGAAATTTCTTAAAAAGAGAAAAGAAATATATTTTACTCAAGGAATATTCATTCACATTGGACAACCAAGACAAACCTAGATTTTCTCCACCCCACACGTCCATTTTCATATCATACTGCCCAAGTTCGTTGAAGTAGTTCTTTTCCATTGTGAATAAACCACCAGCGATCATCGGAGTTCTACAAAAGAAACTTAGGATTGAGTGACATAACAAAAGCTAGCCACATATAATAGAGATTAATATTGAACAATGTGCTCAGATGAATGAGAAATAATATGTAATGGAATTTTCACAACCAACATAGAGATACTAACGCTATCGCTGCAACAGGGTTGCTCCTTCTTTTCTTCCTCTCTTCGGCAGTCATGTAGTCCCATTTGAAAACTAAATTCCAGTCAAATCCTGGAAGAAGAGGACATGAAGATTAAGTTTTAACTATATATCAAAGCAGTCAATTAATTACTTCCCTCAGGAAACTTCCTCAAGTCCTAGAAACACATTTCGAAACCAATTGTAAACGTAGCAAAAAAACATTCTATTTTCAAACCTCCTTTAAGATCAGCGCTCGCTCCGATATATTGAAAGTTATCCATATTAATTACGTCAATTATAGGGCAAACGACTGCTTTTCGATTGGTGAACACTTGGTACAGAAGTGGTTCGAGCCAGTTGGTGTTGCATTCAACGTGAGAATCGAGAAAAGTCAAAACAGGAGCTGTGGCAGCGTCAGCGCCACGTACACGAGATCTCATCAATCCTACGAGAAAACAAACGGTTATATTGAGCTTAAAAGGGTTTAAGGGATAATAGCTTCAGAGTAAAATATTGAACGGGTAGATTGAAATACCGGCTTATATCATGGAAAATCTAATAACCTTCTAAGTACTATTCAAAATTCAAATTTTTCGGATGATGTAAATACAGAAATGCTCCATTACATCATTCATACTGATCCATCAGACATGGACTGAGACACGGCTCTCTTTCATGAAGTCAGACAAGTAAAGAATGCCAAGAAGGTAATAATGATTAATCGCCCCATATACGTAACTAACAGCGTCAATGAATGCATTAAACCTTGGGGTAGTTGGCCATGATTTTTCGCCTTATTTTATCGTAAACATTTGGAAATATTCTATTGATCATTCGGTAGTTTTCATTCACAATATTGGATATTTAATATCACGAAGAAAAAATTGAAAATACCCAACAATAAACATAATAAATCTATAGAAAACAACTATTGGACAGTGCTCTATTGAAACACTAACAGATGGATGAAATGGTCCAGCTGTTTCATCAATTTGAGTGGGAAGAACTCAACGACTGTCAATAACAATTTGACATCCCAGGAAATTTACCTGAGACGACAGAGGGAAAATATAATAATAAAACGAGAAAATTGTTACCTTCCCGATCGTTGTTGCGTAAAACCTTGACCTTTTCTATTTTCGCTATTTCCTCTCCGTCAGCAGCTAAAAACAGAACGATGAATTATATATTATTTTACATTCACAGAGGAAAAACAAACAAATTCCCTGAAAATGATATCAATATTTCATACAAAGGGCTTAGGTCTACGGAATCATCGCTATTCATAAAGTTTTTATTGCTTTCGTGCTTTGTTGCAATTTTCAGAATTCATATGGGAATGTTTAGGAGATCATTTTGATGGTTAAATCGCCTTGCCCGTCCTGCCCGCAATTATTCAGCCACAGCGACACAGAAATGCCGGAAAACCACTTAATCAACGGAATGCAGAAATAGATTGCTTGCCGACCAGGCCAAAACTATGCCTTGTGGAGGCCTGTTTATGTAAGAATTGCGTCTAGTTACAGCAATTTAATGGTCATTGTTAACAGAGACATCAGAAAAGAAAAAAATATTGAAGTAAATTGAAAGAATCCAATCGATGAATCAAAAATAATTTTTTTTTTAATTAATTTTTTTTTTTTTTACGTAGAAAGATGAATCATGAGTTTGTATATTAAATCCTATTTAAGTCGTCCAAATTAAATAATAGGAGAATTTATTAAGTTTAATTAAGCGAATCTTAATTTACACTTTTGGAATTTGATATTTGAAAATCACAAATTTCACTAGTCATTCATTCCAGGGAAAAAGACAACGGTGCTAAAACAATTTTACTGACAGACAAGACCAGAGGGCAAACATGAAGCCACAGAGCAGACGAATCTTGTGGTCTGTCTCTTTCACGATCCTACACGCGTCATTCAACAATGAACAAGATGGAGTTCGAGATAAGGCGGTGCCCAAAATACACAAAGGTTCACTTGTTGGGCAATATACGAGCTTCTTGTAGTGACATCAATGCGAACTATCGTAACAAAATGGTTGAGTAATGCTCGCATCCGGACTCTGTATGTGATCATGCTTTATGAATTTGACCTAACAAAAGTTACCTTATAGGTGATAAAGTGATAATCTTGTCCCAGTTATTGGGCCGCGTAGGCATGTTTTTGGGTGTGTCAAGAGTAGGGAAATTCTCACACTGAGCGTCAAATAAATGGCCAAATAACGGCGATAATACCAGGGCTATCGAGACGGTCGCAAAACATTTGATCCCGACTCCTCACTTTGACTTATATAATTGTAATTGAAATAATTCCGTATATGTCGTGCAGGTAGAGTCTTGAAGCATAAAAGAATCTCTCAAAAAAACTAGGGGACGACAAATACAATGTCTCTCACAAATCAAAAGATGATTTACACCCTTCTACATAGCTAGTTCTATCGTCAACGATGGTCGGATAACACTGGTGTGAGCTAGGGGAACGTTTCATGACACCGCACTCCCTAATACAGCATTCCATTTGTATATGTAACCGATTGTTGTTTGGTGCGGGAAGATGTTATCTCGCAAGATCAAAAGTATGACACTGTGTCCTATTTTCAGGTAAAAACGTGCGACTCATCTCCTAGAATATACGATAAGTAGACTTACGATCATCACTGAAATCATCAACAAGTATTATTTCTCTGATCAGCTCGGGCGGACTTCTGTGCAAAACGCTGATGACGGTTCGCAACAGAGTTGATCGCGCTTCGTTGTGATACGTGATTATTACGCTTGTTTCTGGCAATTCCTTGATGTCCCATGATTTCTTCCTACATCTGTCCAATGAAAAAAGATCCAGTTAATACAACCTATGAATAATCCCCTGACAACGATACGTCAAATGCCGCATTTTGTACAAAACAATCATTTAATGAGCAGGCTTTGTTTCAATAACCTGGATAACTCTTCGCTTGACAACCAGATTCCGTTCCAACGACCTCGTAAAAAATTTCTTTATTTTTCTAGAATCTAGATTTACCTACTAGCTTCGAGTTGTAATGACAAATGACTATTAGTTTCTCAGCACGAGACTCAGGGTTCTCATTAAAGTTGCATGGAAATTTGTAAATATTTGGTTGATTTTTTGTTCTTTTGTTTTCCGTGATGATCAAGCGTCTGGGGTTGGTAAGGGAGGAATACAGGAAAAACGTTGAGAACCTCTGGTCTAATGGAAACACTATCTAACTGCCGGAAGTATAAAGAATGATTGTAGTTTGGCAGTTGCAATAAGTGATAAGGCAAACGTGATAAATGATGATTACAATATAGTATATATGATGCGATTTCTCATGGAAAAAATTTTGAAGACCCTCACCACTTATTTTCCTCAAACACTTTGACATTAAAATACATTAAATCAAAAACTGTTTCTGAACAAGGATAAAAACCAGCATTCTTACAAGTCATTCCTTGTGTCCGGGACACTCCTATCGAAGGACAGCTTGTCTGACGCGTCCTGATTGAATTTATTCCTCTTGTACTTGTCTTGCCCCGGTAAAATTCGTTTCGGGTCGACATAAGCAGCCCCGTCAAATTTTTTCCAGGGTATTATCCCCGCCTTCATGTTCCTGTCGATGTTTCCCGCGTCGTTTTCGGGCACGACATCGTTCGATTTCTGCATGTTCATTACATTGTCCCTAGAGCCTTTTCGATTGTTCAGAATTTCATTTTTTGTGTTCGCGGTTCTCTTTTTGAATAATTTATCTATCAAAACTCCTCCCGGTTTCTGATATTTATCGTTATTTTTGAGCATTTCTTCGCGTGTTTTAATGTTCTTTCTGTCCATTGAGATTTCGTTTTCATGATCTTGTATTTTTAGGTCAGTATTCTTTGGCAAGAGGCTAAAATCTTCATCGTCCCTCTATTGAATCGAAGAACGGTTATGATAATACGATGAAAGAATGGATGTCATATAGATAATAGTTATGGTAGGGTGGGTGAGGTTTGCCGAGGGTTAGATAACACTATTTCCACCCAGTACCTGGGCTACCCTAACCTAATCAAATATAATATTTTTTTAGGGACCGCAGTACTAAACTCCTAATTTAGTTACACCCCTTACAACCCATCAAGAGGGTTAATTATACAAAACAACTAACAAAAAATGAGAAAAACATTTGATATACTCACAAAATCGACCCTCACTTCACGTGATTCACTCGACGGAGTCGAAAAAATATAATATGCTGTTCCAGTGATCCAAAGAACTCCTACGAAGCTCAAAAGCCGTCTGTTCTTCAGACGCATGCTGCCAGACAATATAAATTACGGCTATTCTATCGTGTCTGAAGTCTGGTCCTATTTAACGTAACTTTTCCAGGATGAACAGGTTTCCAGTTTCTTAGTTATCCATTATCGTAAGTTAGCGACTACGAACATACTCGAAATCGCAGAACTGAATATCTTAGAAAGTGAGGGAAAAAACACGTTACCATGGCAAATTCAATTAGGATCGATTGCACTGCTCATCGACCAACTATACTACATACTTTTGCACTCCAAAAATTTTTTTCACCTTCTGCCCCGAAGAGTTAATTCACCGACTGGCTTAAAATAAAATGCTAACCCACACGTATGTATGCAGCAAAAGGTCAAAGGTTCCGGATTATCTTCTCGGTTTGATACCCGAAATTAGATTCCGGCAAGGCGCAAAATCATCATGCCCCCATAAAAAAATTTTAGATCAATATAAAGTTTAAAACTGAATTAAGTGTAACCAAAATAGCAGTATAGTCTATAACAGTTAGCACTTTCAAGTAGATCTAGTACATTATCAATTGGAGGGAAACGAAATAGTGCAAGTACTCGGCGCAAGAAATCATTTAATGCAGGGGATTGAATAAGAACCACCATGTGTTGGACTAATCCGAGATAAAAATTCCGTATGGTAAATATTCCATAGGTAACACACAGCTGCACTTGCGAGTGTCTGCCTGTATATCTCGAACAGAAACAATAGATTAATCGAGAAAGTCTGTTGCAATATGATAGGTCCACGGGAACGCTTTCGGTAAAGAACAATAGTAACCGGAGATAAACTAAATCCTTTGGAACATACGCCTCACAGAATGGCTGGTGATACACCAGGCAGATAATTCACAACATCAAATGAATTTTCGCACTGCGACAGGATCAGTACCGTACCCTTGGTGAAACCAAGATTATCAGAGAATGGCCGCCGAGAAATTAAGTGAAGAAGATCTAGTGAACTTCCGTGAAGCGTTTCGAAAGTTCGATCCGGAAGAAACGGATGTTGTTTCCGTTGAAAATATCGGAAATGTACTCCGCGCTGCTGGTCAGGCACCGACGGTTTCAGATATAGAGGATTATACAAAAGTAAGAGGGGAAGATTATTTTCTTCAAGTTGTCTACCTTGGTACATGGAGTAGTATATTTTTACTTCATTAAAATCGAAGGAGAAGTAAAAAGGAATATTTTAAAGAGAAAACTTAAAAGCCCAACTTCTTTTCATAGGAATTGGATCCTCAAGATACTGGGGATGTACAATTTAACCAGCTTGCTGATCTTTTTTCACGGATAATGAAATCTACCTACGATATGGACGACGAGCTAAAAGCTGCTTTCAGGTAACAGAATAAACTGCTATAATTTCGAGATAACTTTTCAGCGGTTTCAACAGTTTGAATAAAATGAATATGCAGGGTCTTGGACAAAGACAAACTAGGAGTCATCAGTGCTTCCGATCTCCGCCATCATTTGACCACGCTCGGAGAAACGTTATCCCAGGAAGAGATAGATGAATTAATTAAAGATGCTGACACAAATGGTGACGGAAAAATAAACTATGAAGAATTTTGTTACACCATTTTGAACGATAATTTGTAGCTATTGATAATTATTATTCGGGCGAACTTAATTCAGTGACTCAATCACTCATTGTAAATTTTAAATGTCTTATGCACTTACTTTGCAAATAAAAGCACACGAAAGAAATGTTCGTTCAAGCGAACTGCTATGTTTATGGAAAACTATATATTTTCACTCAATCTTATGCTATACTAGTGGATTCCGCGACAATAACTGCTTGTAGTAATGAGATCGTTGGTGGAAAAGGCAAAATAAAACTATGTTAGCCTTTACCGCTACTTAGCGGATATGGTTATACGCTCTCAGCACTCTCTCAGTTCTATCCGGTGTGTATCATCTTGACTCGATTTTAGTCTTATTTTGATAAGTACATTATGTTACGTGATTATAAAAATGCGCCTTATACGTTGTTGAAATCAATTTTTCGTAAAATTCACGTGGTGCGCCTCATAGTGCGTCAAGTATCTTTGTCTGAACTTTGGCCTCACGCATGCATGGCTGATTCTAAAAGGTAACGTCACTACGCCACCGGTTGCTGTATACGTTTCTAATATCCGGTGTTGAATGTACCCTGTGGAGTTATTCTTTTATCTCATTCTAAATCCCAGCAAAGAATAGTCGATAAAATTGAAATAAATCTGACAAAGTGTGCCAGATCCAATTATTTCAAAAACAATATGGAGAAAGCGAAATTTTCGATACTGTGGAGCGTCATTGCAGCAGTGCTAGCGTCTGCAATCACAAATGTTTCAGCTGGGGACGTTGTATATGCTGTGAATGCTGGAGGAGATCACCACGTCGATCTTAATGGGATCCATTACTTGTTCGTATATATTCTACGTAACTATGACGTCATCTATTTTTGTGACGTATCTATAATAATACGTTTACAGGGCCGACCCGATCAGCGTGGGAACGGAGAGTGACTTCGGGAAGCGCTTCCGTATTCGCAGAGCTCCGTCCCAGGACCAGGCTCTCTATCAAACAGAGCGCTGGAACGATGCTTCTTTTAGTTACAAGATTCCTGTTAAGGAAGATGGAGACTATGTTTTGGTCTTGAAATTCTCCGAGGTTTATTTCAACGCTCCCGAAGAAAAAGTAAAAAAAAAAATTGGATGGTTTAATTATTATATCGGGGTTATTATGCTGAGTCAATTTTTTTAAACCGGAAAGGTCTTCAACGTACGACTCAACAGTCACCACACGGTGGTGAAAGATCTCGACATTTATGAGAAAGTGGGTCACGCCACTGCGCATGATGAGATAATCCCACTGACATTCAAAAATGGGAACTTGATGGTGAATGGTGAAACGTCACGGTTAGGCGATACCCTGGAAATGGAGTTCTCGAAGGTAGATGGCGGAATTACTGATTATTCGCTTTCAAATCGTGTTTTGAAATGTTTTTTTGGTTATAACAGGGCCTGGCTGATAATCCAAAAATATGTGCATTTTATTTGATGAAAGGAAAACCAGAAGGTATTTGTTGTATTCAAGTTTTGTTTGAACTCCCATAAGAAGGTGATGCGAAATATTATCATGGTATTATTGTATCAGATGTTCCCCAGCTTCCTCCTGTCAACGAACTAGAAGACAACGGGGAAGCTGATGAGGAAGAAGAAGAAGATGAGCCCACACAAGCTGAACCGACCAAACACGATAACACCAAGCGAGACAAACTTAAATCGGGTCCGCCCGCGGTCAACCCATATGCTGAGGACAGTGGCAGTTATGTTCTACCAATTATAGTGGCTTTTTGTCTTTTTATTCCCACTCTCGTATGCCTATGTAGGCTCTGAGATGTTTGCCATGTTCCATTTAGGTTAATAAACTGCCAGTAACTGTATCGTTTTTACACGAACCGGAATTTGCTGTTGACTATGTATCAGAATAATAGTGTGATTGTCTATGCACCGCTGTCTTTTTTAGGGAACAGCAATGGTACTTTCTGTATCGTCATAAACTTCTGAAAAAATACTTGCACGATGTCGTATATATGTCCAAAGAAAAGATGATTTCGATCATTTGATAATGACTGATAGTATTTCTGTTGCTACTCTACAATCATCCGTGCGTTTTTAATCATCGCCATCGCAGTTGTCTTCAATTTTCTTAAATATATGGACGTTTTTGTTGCGACATAGTTCGGTTTGTGCTGTAAGGTTTTACGGTCACTTCTTTTTAACTGATGACAAATTGAACAGTAGAGGAACACAGTTATGCACCGTTTTCGTTTTCATGGTAGACCAAAAAATTAAACTTGTGCACTGATCTGTATATCGCTTGCTGTTGTCTGCTTTTAATTCATCCACAACATCAACCTTATTGTGTGCTAAACATTCTGTGCAGTATATCTGACTTGACAATTTCATTATCGTAACTGATTATTAGGTCTGATTGGACCCTATCACCAGAAATTACTGCTGTGTAATAAATCGCACATTTTTCCAAAACCGACTGCTGTAGTGATATTACAGAAGGTCAAATTGGACTTGACGAAAGCAGTCAATGGACATTGAGAGGATTCAGAATAGAGTGATACCTAACACCACAGCAATAACTGGTTATCGGAGCCGCAACCTAATGCCTTAGTAGACAAAACTAAACAATAAACACGTAACAGCAAAAGAATATAACCAAGTTATTGAATAATTTGGTCATTACACTTGGGAAGCATCGACACTATCTCGCATCCCATTGCTAAAACAGACAATCACGGAATTATTCACAAAAAAGCAGCGAAAGAAAAAGCAAGCACGCGATTGCAAAGCTGCCCTGCTGATTGACGTGAGGTCGTAATTTATTATTGCTGAACGAAAATCACTTCCAAAACGCCGAGACACGAGTTATTACTGTACTACCTTCCGAAAATATTCAAACTGCTTGTGAGGGGCCGTAACGCATTCTTGGACAGATGCAAATATCCAATATGCCGCGACCCTTTCTGGTAACGGTTGGTTCTTTTATCGTAGTAAAAGTAATACGAAAGTTTAAAAAAAACATCTATATTATACAACCGTAATCCAAACAATGAACTACACAACTCTATTACAAGATAATAAAAATACTGGAGTTCCAGAGTTTAGGAGTTTACATGGAAAAGGTGTTACGATATACAATATAAATTACTGCTCAGAAAACCTTTTGAATACCTTCAGGTTGTCTGCCCTCTTCCTTCAACATGCAAAATTGTGACTGAAACACGGATCTTGCAAAGACGTTCAGTTTCGAGTTATGGACAATATCTGATAGATTGAATCACAAGAAGTAATCGGCCTGGGGTTTTTTCATTGGAATGCCCCGGGCTTCCTGAGGTGCCGCCTCAAAAATCGTGAAGTCTTTTTGAAGGTTCTCGTCCAACTCCAAGATGGCCGCAACGTTGCCGCACCTGAGCGAACAGAATGAGATTAGAATTACGATCTCTGTGTTATGAAAACATTTGAATCTGCCACGTCACAATAGAATGTTACCGAGAAGCTTGAATCTACATTGAATATTTTGGCGCGAGGGAATAGAAAAAAAGAGAAACAGATGTGGAGCTGGAGAATTACAGAAAAAAAGGATTCGTTCTGACATAGAAAACCGGCCATAGTAACGTACGTACCTGTAGCAATAATTAGGAGCAGACCATACAGTCAGTACTGTTTCATTAAAATGCCATTTATATCCTTCCATTACTAGTTGATGAGCACGACAGATCATGTCTATGTCGTTCGATTGATTGAACTGCGAGACCACGTCACTTCCGAAGAGGTATCCGGCTCCTCGGGGGCTCACACCCCATCCTGTAGTGTCTGAAAGGAAATAGCCTGAAGTGAGTTTTACCTGACGAATAACAACATATAACCTATACATTTAATAATGGGCCACAGCCGGTAGTTTGAAAAACACCAAATTTATTTGGAACGTTTCATGATATTCAAAAAATCCACATTTTTTCATTAGCCCGCAAGGTACCTTCAGGATCCGACCACAGCAAATCACACATAGGACCATCGTGAGGGACTTCTTGCTTTCTGTCGATTGTTCTGATCTGAAAACACGATAAAAAAGTTCAAAAATATTCTTCGTGTACAGCAGAATCCGCTTAATAAATCCGACCGCATATAAAATCCGATTGCCTTGGGACCGAATTTTTCCTTAGAAATATACCCGGTTAAAAAATCCAGAGGTAGATTTTAAAATGTGATTTGCCAATCTCATCAAGTCGAGCGTATCCAAACTGGGATTATGCCACAGCCTTTTGTGTAACAATTGTGTAAAAGGTATCGAGGGATTATTTTTTATTCTATGAAAAGAAAAAAATATGATCATCCTAGAGTGACATTTACACCCAAACAAACCTCGTTGTTTCAGTGTTTTGCATCACATGATTCATAAATACACTACTAAATTATTTGTGTTTTTTTGTACTCATTTTTATCGCGCCGCTTATTGAATCCAAAATCGCCTGGGACCGAGGTGAATTTTTAAAACGAAATCTACTGTATAAGAAAAATAATAGTTTATTCCCTACCTGATCTAGTGTCTGTATTGAAGGGGATAATCCCCCGTGAACGCAGAAGATTTTTCCGTCAATGATGGCCGACAAACTGAGGTAATCGAAAATTTCGGTGCAGTATCGCCACACGGTAATAGATCCGTATTTTCGGAGGCATTCGTCATAAAATCCATAAACCTGTGGACAAGAATATGGTAAAAATATTAAAAAAAAAAATACTTCAAGTTTACAAATATGCATACATCACAAATGTATATCACATCAAACATGAGCAAATTGCAAATGAATTGCTTATTTTATTAAATTAATCATTGCATGATTTTTACTACCAAAAAGGGTTATCAAAAATGATCTTGCCTGAGTAATCTGTCTGCTTTCGTGATTGCCTCTGATTAACACAATGCGATCTGGGTAGCGGACCTGGTGTTCAAAAAATTTAGATTAAACAAGAATTGTGCTACAATTATAAAAGAGGTTTTTCTAAAAAACACCTATAAAAATATGATTTGAAGTTATCGTAGCACAGTATGTGCTACCCATTTTACATTATAGTTTCCATTCACTTATTAGAACTAGTTGTCTCTGGTGGTAAAAGTGTTCTGTTTACCCTTACTAATTTTAAATAGTTAGTTGGGGATTTAATCATCTTTCTACCTTAATAATTACATCAAGTTTTCACCGCAATATTACTAGTAGAACTGTCTTCACAAAACTATTTTCAAATTGTTTTTCAATGTCTCACTACATTGAGTAATGTTAGTAGGATGGTTAGCATCTTCTCTTCGTGTCATGGCTAGTCATAAAATTAGCAAATGGACTTCATTTTGACATCGAGCATTGTAGTAAGCATCTTTTAAAGTATATGCAATATCTATTTGCCTTGGAATGTAAAATTACATAATTTATAATTTAGATCATTTAGGTCAGGAATTGTACAAAAAATTCACATTGTACCGATTAACATATTGACCAAATGTGACACATGCCCTTAGAGCTTGACATAAGTAAAATAATTGTGATAATATATGACAGCGATGCAATAGAGTTATAACTATAGTGATAACCTCTGAATATTGCAAGTGTTATTCAAATGCATAACATAACCTGAACATCCTTGAATAATATAAAACCTATTTTTAAATGTTTGTTGACCGAGGAGAACAAAGATGATACCAAGCTAATGTCGCAACTCTGGTAAATAATTTACAGAGATTCAATCTATGGGAGGGAGGTAGAGAATAAGTTGATCACAGACATCTAGTATTTCAATAAAAATTTTGATTTAAATGAAGGGAGTATATTAAAAAGCTCATTGGAAATTATGAGGACTCTCCGAGAGATCGGTTTCGTGGCGAGATAATAAGAGTAAGCACAAACAAATAAATTTCAATTTCTACGAATGAATCGAGTTGCGAGTTAATCGAATCACCAATAGTTACCTTTAAGGCCAAAAGTAATAAAAATGTTTCCACGCTGTAAAATCCTCTGTCGACGAAATCACCAAGAAAGAGATAGTTGGTGTCCGGTACATCACCGCCTACCTTGAAGAGTTCTTTTAGATCATAAAACTGACCGTGGATATCTCCGCAAACCTGCGCAATAAATAGATAATACGGTAATTAATTAAATCAATGATGGAGCCTTCATTATTTGATCTTGCGGATTAAAAATGAAGGGACGGTATAAAATGAAATAAACAACGGCTACTGGAATATATATCATATTTTTTCGAATGTTAGATGTCGAATGTTATATGTGATGCAAAAAATGGGCTCAAAACAAACGTAAACGATGACACGCAATATATTCATTCTGGGATCAGAAATCGAAGAAAAATTCAGCTCGAACCAATAAAATTGAACAATATAAACAGTTATGCACTTCAACAATCACTGTCAGTAAAAAGTAATAAGCCTGTCAAAGAATTTGCTTAATCACAACCACTAGCCTTGTTGCCCACCACACCCACTCAGCAAAACAACACAAGCTTCACAAGGGTTCCGTGTTCAAATTGCAACTGCTAAAAAATGATTTTATGAGGCAAAAGAAGGATTGAGAAAATATAAAAAAATTAATTATTCACAGCCTTTATAGCCTTATACCAGCCTTTTCTGAGCTGATTAAAATTATTTTACTAGGAAAATTTAGTTCCTAATGTAGACAGAAAATAAATCCACTACCGTTACGGGGGAATCAACTCTCTGTACATTGCTTTCTTCGACGAGGATCTCTCGAGCTTTGGCACACAACGCTTTTACTTCGCTTTCCTTAATGATTTCGCATCGTCGTAACTGTTCAATCTGACGATCCAAATCACTTATATCAGACATAGTGAAATCTCAGCTGTCGATAAAAAGCAAAAACAAGTTACAATTTACATATT
>QRAM01000654.1:0-37060 GCA_013436055.1 Halocynthia roretzi | reverse complement strand
AGGCTCTGGAACACACTAACCGCGATAGGTGAGGGATTACTGTATATCTATCTTACTGCATATGTAAATCTTTCAAGGTAATATTAGTATACTCGTCAGCGTTGACCCGATATCACAAACCTCTATAAATAAGCAAGTCTAGACATCAGACCAACCAGAATATTAATTATATATTAGTCAGTGACATTGTTTTTGTAAAATCATGAAGTTGCATTGATATAGAAAATGAGTTGATAATGTCCTGTGTTCCTTAATGTCAAGCGTTCCGACATTTCATCAGGTTTCTTATTTGCATATCAAGGTTTCATAGAATTTAATTTCACCGGATTCAGAAGTTTTAAGCAAATGTTCATAAATTGTTGTGTCTGACAGTTTCGTAACCTCTGAGCTTGTTTTGCGTTGCATATTTGTTATTTTGCTGATCGATCTCGTCTGTCTCACGTCCCTTTGTAGGATATATTACTGTGATCTTTACCCAGAAGTAGAGACGGACCAATTTCACTCAAAGCCCACTTGCTATACTTTTTTCTTATAAAAAAAACGCATTGCTACATACATTTAACATCACATTGAAGGTTTTACACGCGATAATTATTTCCTTCTAGATTCTTAAGTGGTCAGTACTTTTTGTGCAAACTATTCATTTTCTGATTTTTTTTATCGTAATTCGCTTGTTGATTATAAGATTATGTGAATTGATTATAAAACAACTTTTATAATCTAAATTTGAATGGAAAATTAAACTACGGAGATTCTCATCACAAGTCCATAGTCTATTGATCACGAGGGAGCGTCAAAACAGCCTGGGCTTCGTGGTATACTATCACAATGGTGTGCAACCTTGTAGCACTCCCGGGCCAAAAACACTTAACCTATTTAGACGGCGGGCCGCACTTTCATTTCACATCAACTATCTACAAGTGACTGGCATAAAAAAATATTATTACGTGAATTAAATATAGAATAAATTTTACTGCTCTAGTTCCCCGTTTCTAATAACCGGTTTGTTACAAGGAAGCTAATTGATGTCTTTAGGAGAAATTCAAGATTATTTTTGTCAAAGGAGAAACAACTATCTCGTCTCAAAATCTGCCAACTCATATGGGCTTGGCAGTCAAATTTTGTTTAACGTGTGTTTACAGAAAGTTGGCATTCCAACTCATTTTCGTTCTCGGAGGATGTTTATTTTAGGACCGAAAAAATTCATCAAAGGACCGCGTTGTATTTCTAAATATCAAAACACAATAATATAAAAATCATTGCACGGTACAGGCCGAGGAGGCTTGCTCGGAAGAAAATTAAATCAAATTTAGAATCGCGCCTTCTCCCTAGCGGCCGGAATACACTAGGCCACCAGGTATTAGGTACAGATACAATTACTTATGTATTATACGTATCAAGTACCCCCGGTTACACAATTATTCCATTCCACTGTCTAGGAAAGTCATCGATAACACAAGTGGTCATACAACGAATATATAAACACAATTATTTTGTTGGGTAGGGCAAACCACCTACGACCACAGCGTATAAATTCTCCAAACAAGAAAGATATTGCTCATTACTATTTCCCCGAAACGAGATTGTTCAATTAAACAACTTGAATTATTAGTCAGCTAGCATATGGAAGATTGGAAGTAAATTGCATTGCACTATAATGAAAATAAATAAGTAAGTCTTTTAATGGAAGGATTTATAACAGGAATTCAAGTATCTAAAAGCGACGAATGGTTTCAAGTACAAGAGATGCAAGGTGCATCTTAACTCGTTCATCGATAAATTGATGCATGGGCAATGTTTGGCCACCCCTAGAGCTAGTATCAAACTAAATGCACTTGCAATACTGATTTTTTTAAATAGCTAATTTGTAGTTACATTAGTTTGTTAGAAATTATATATTTTCTGCGATTATATACAAGACCGGTTGAATCAGTTAAAATAAATCTTCAAAGCCACAAAACTTTTAATCTAATATTGGAGACTCTAATACTGTAAGCCAGTGGTGGTTGTCAATAGCATATTTATGAATGAATAAATTGGGATCACAATATTTGTTGTTAGACGCAAACTCATGGTCGTAGGGTCAATCTCCAGCTTTTAACCGGGAACAAGCATTCCGTAAATAGGCCAAAGATATAAATGAAATCTATTATACCTGAATCCTATTTTAGGGATTTTGAAAATATATTCTTGAGCGAACATTGATTTATTATGGAATAAGTTTTGGTCGCTAATTCTATTCACAGCATATGTACCTAAATGAGGAAACCATTTTATAATTCTAAATTTACATCGATATTTCAGTTCTGACATTTTTACTTTACGACACTCATTAAAATAGAATCAACACCTTCACTGCTTCCACGTGTAAGTTCTCAAGTAATTTCATCTTTTCCAGTTTTAGATTTATATCCATTTATAGATGAAGTTACGTCTGAAAATTATTCTGGGATGTATCAGTTACGTTACCTACAGTAACAGCTCGTGGGGAAATAGACTGGGGAATTGCAAGCGCTATCTTTTCATTTAATGTCAGCTGGAAAAACACTCTGTACTTTGACTAACATAGGAAAACTTACCCAATTTATGTTATGGGTAGTACAGTATAATTCGCACTGAGGTCAAAATATATTAAGACAGCCCATCTGCGTTCCCCATTTTTAACACTGGCTATTAGCATGGGGTTAATAACGAAATGGATTTTTTTCTGTAAAATATTATTAATGCTTCTAGTGACGCTGGTAAAAAAATAGAATGAAGAACTGCAAGCTTTATAAAATAGTACAGTGTATAGTATGGTACATTGGACAAGTGACTGAGCTCATAGGTGATTCATCGTTGCTTTATTAAGCGCCAAACCCCCAACAGATATCGCATGTAACTTCTATTTTCGTCTCGATTTGAAATATAAAGTCTTCTTGTTATGAAATATTTGTTAGTTGCATATTCTGGTGTGAGGTTGATGTAGTCATGCACAGCATACACAGCATACACAGCATTTATGGACAAGCCGCTACTGATGGCTCATATTCTAACGCCTTCCAGTGCGGCATTCCGTTTCTGCTTTGCGCACCAGAATTTTATGACTCACGTATATTATATATTTACTCACAACGAGCTTATTTCGAAAATAACAAGTTGAAATACTCAAGCCACTGAAACTGTCTTGAACACCTGAAAATCCAATCAAATTCCGAACAATGCGGTTCTACAACCAAACCCATCAACATTGCGATGAACAAATTCATTTCCAGGAATAGATGGTGTGTCGTCAGTCAGTCTTTAGACACCACAAACCTTAACATATGTATTTTGTACAATTAGCAATCGCACAGGCAACCATTTATGGAACCATGAACTATCAGACATCTATTTAATTCAACACAGATTATTACATCATCACACCGATGACATCACAGGCTACTAAAGTTTCCCATGGCCGTATTTTTCATTTACACGCTCATGGCGCAACACATCAGTAACTTTACTATAAAATTTAACAAATTAAAACATAAAAACACAATTCAAACCTCCGATATTTATATTTCTGATAGTTTTCCACGAAATAAAATGACTGTTCACACTGTAAGCTACAAAACTTCATTACAGATGCGTGTACATTTGCTGTTCAAGTCATTTATGTTTACATGAATGAGCTCATGGGCGTTTATTTGAAAATAAACTTCGCATTTCTGATAACCTATTTATCGAATTATCGCCCAGGACATTCATATAACAGAGATATTGCAGTAAGGTTGCGTAACATTCTATTGTGCAATCTATTTTATAATGTCACAGTATCGAACGGAAAGTCCCTTGTCTCTCTAAGAACGTCTAGTCTCATGATATTCAATGTCCGACATAGACCACCTATATTTTCGAAGAACTCGACCGGTGTGCGACATCACGATGCGACAGGTCGGCGAATAATTAATCACGGTTCGGTTAACTGCGTATCTTGTCCCGGCAAAACGGCCGCAAATAGTCGGAGCGGAAATGCAATTTGAATGTACGTGTTCCATGAATTACTGACGTGTTCACGTTACACAATAGATGATAAGAATGTAACGCAACAAAGGACTTTGTGATATCATAAAGAATAATATTTTGCCTTGCCTTGCCTATGTGGATTGTGATTGTCTTTTACTTTGGGGTGATTAAACACTCGCTGGCTTAAGAGCAAGAGCCGGTTCTAAGAAATTGAATTCCAATAATGAACTAAAGAGTATAGGCGAGCATGATAGGCTACAATTAATCATATGGGTGTCAATGTTGAATATTTTAAGTTCCCGTATAATTTGCATTCTACTTCTACCATTAATGGGGCTGGATTTTGCCCCCTGGGCTAAACTCATCAGCGGGACCCCCATATTTACAGAAATGTTTGTATGTTTCAATATTTTGAGTTTATATATAATAAGGAATATTCCAGGCATTTTGCGTAGATTTTGGAGGCTGGAACGGATTAATTAGTTTTCTATTAATTTCAATGGGAACGATTGCTTCGTAATACGAGTAATTACTTACACGCATTACTAAGGAAGCGCATGATTGATTAGAAAAGGAAATTATGATACGGAAATCTTAATGATATCACAAGAGTGATTTTGCAAAATGCAAAAATGCGAGAAAAAATACTTCAGAAATAACAAGAAAAAAAAGAGGAGACTCGTGACTGCACTGAGAGAGAAATTTTTTTGCGTTGTATTTCAGCTGTATATAAAGGGAAGAACCTGCAGTTGTGCTATAGAAGTTGTATTCGCGCGCTGTTGAAAGCATAACAGAGCTCTATCGAGATATATCAAATATTATTTAGGAAGTCGAAAGATTTGCAGACATCGGGAATATCACAACTCGAAATCATGAAACTTGGAATATTATTCGCGGTTGTCTGTTGTTGTGCTGTCACCATGGTGTCCGGTAAGTTACGGTTATACAGTATTGTATTTACTTTCAATTCGAGAAAATACTGAATTTTCTATAAGCTTTTTTATGATTTTTAATATTCAGAACTCATAATACGTTATATTAGCATCAGATGCAAGAGGTCTACCATATTTTCTTGACTAACAACAGGGACGCTTTTTAAAAAACGGCATTTTAAGTTTGGTTCATATTTACAAGTATATAGCTATTAATTAGATGCATTTTGGGCAGTCCAAAATTAATATGCAGGATTAAAATATCACCAAGAATAAACGAAATAAAAATATTGCATTGAATTATGATTTACTCTTCGACATATCATACTTTTCTGTACAGTTTTTCTTGCTTTAAATTTACTATTAAAATACATCACCGCCTGAAATAATGTAAAAACACTTCTATCCACCGATACGCTGTATAAACTATAATAAAAATTAATTTCAGAACGAATATCTCCAAATTTTCAAGCTTACCATTCAAATTATTTAATTGCAAGTCAGTGTTGCTGTATCACTGTTTCTACAAAACGGTTGACCACAAATTACACACGGGATCGTAACTTTAAACCATCATTCTCACCACGCACTGCACAGCTATTGAAACTCGTGGGATATCAATTGATTGAAAATAATTAGCAAGCTTCTCCAAATATGGAATCACAAATCGATTTCATTCAATCGATTTATAATGGATACTTTCATTACACAAGTTAATTATAATTCAGTAAGTTAAATGCATGTCGTGCGTATCATCTGCTATATAAAATACCCGTTCAATCGATGTGAATTACGACCCGAGGGCTATTTAATCAATATTATTTGTAGACAAGCACTGAAATTTCCGCCCGTTCTGACGCCCATCTTTAAGATAATTTCACCATAATATCAACTTAAAAATATAAGTCTTTCAATTAACAAATTATGAAATTAGAACTGAACATTTCATGCTTTCACTTATGTGATATTTTCCATTGCAATTTCTCCCAGTCAACAAATTATGCCACTCCTTCAAAATTACGAATGCTTTCACATTGCTTTCACTTATGTAATATTTCACAATCTGAGGGCTTGTCTGACAGAACATTAGTGTCGTGGTGTCCCCTTCAAGTGATTCAAAGGGCATGTGCCATAGCTGCCACACCTTAGGTACATCAATAATAGATGTTACGAACTTAGAATGGGGATCAAAGCATGCTAGGGGTCCGTAGAGGACATTTATCTATTTCAACTTGCTATAAAAAGACACATTAGGCTCCGGATAGTAATATATCAAGCCCCGGTATTGTAAATGCTCTAACAACGATAAGCAAAATCTGATTCAAAATCAAATACAAAAAAAATCTAATACAAATCTGATTCAATTACCGTATATACTCGAGTCGAGTCGAGATTTTTTACTCGATTCTGAGCGCATTTCATGTTTGAACGTACGAATTAATTCCCTGCTACATTAGCTTTACAGCACAGTTTCCATACCCGGTTTAAAATGAGTTAAAAATAGATAAACACAAGCTAATGAGTATCTGCAACCACTTCAAAAACACGAACAAAGCCGGGTATTACAAAGTACATGTCGAGAATACGAAGTTGTTCGACAAATTGTTTACACGCTTCGCCGAAATTTACACATGTTTGGGCGGTAGTTTTGCTCCGAGATATTCCTATAGTTTATATGCTTCAATAATGAAAAGACATTTGTAAGTAAGACTAAAATTTAGTCCATCTAACTGTTTATTTTCTACAACGGAAAGTCGCTAGGGGCGGGCTGCCATTCCCTTAGTTACGCTACTAAGGTAAGAAGTCACCACACCAAATTTAGTTCGTTTGGTTTGGTTTTCTGTTACGGACAAACAAACAAACTATTTAAATATATGGATGGTCACAAGAATAATATATCACTCGACTTAACTTTTTTTGAGTCACTTGATTATTTTGAACTCATCACTGCAAATTAATGAAACATCAAGTCGTTTTTTGATCATCATTGATTTATAGTTGATAATAACATACGCACCTGCGTGACCAGTTAGATTATTGTATGACCAGCGCAGGCACCTGCACTGAGTTGTTCGCAAACTATTTCTTCACACGATTACGAAACCATGATCGGTCATTTTTTACTTTTATTGTCGAACTTCAGGCGCTCAAGTACCGCAAGTTGTCTGCCCGCGGGCCATCACAAGTTTATCCAATAATCGAAGCATTCAAGCATTCAAGAACGCGACCTGCTACCTGTATTTAATAATAATGATGACTAAGAACTTAATTTATAATTAGAATGCTGGAAACTGCCAGAGCACTTTATCATCCATGTGTTATAATTCAGTGGTTCCCAACCTGTGGTACGCGAGAGCCATCAAAATGGCACGCGAGAACCTTCGAACTTTAGTTAAATATACAAGCAAAAAGCATTAATTTATTCGTTAAAGTTAAAACTTTTCTTGCAACCTCTTTGCAAAAGTTATATAGTTCGATAAGATTTAATTATTGTGACCGTCGAGAAAAATTGTAAACCGAAAGCCTATGTGTTCGAACGTACGTAATTAATTCATTATAAACGCAAGATAATGAGTATCTGCAACCACTACAACACGGCCCAAGCTGCGAACCACATGTCAAAACGTATTCTTTTATATTTAATCCAACACTGCAAGTGAATACAATTATTTATGTAATGTTGGGAGACCGTAATTACGGACCACCTAATGAGATGTCACGGACTTCAGATTGCCATATAGTAAATCCAACATTGACCAACAAGGTCACCATGGCCACCAAGTCTAAATATGCCACTGATTGAATAACTTTACTTTCAGGTCGGAGAATAACAAAAAAAATGATCGCTCAGATGAAAAGTGTAAGACCATGCACTGCGAGATTAATCGAAGTTAGGATTGAACTCGTTGAGTCAAATGACATTACCAGTGATCCACATTACATACCGGAATGTACTGAAGATGGAAAGGCCTGGAGGGTAAGTAGTAACGAAAGAACTGTTACAATTATGCACAAAAGAGCAACTGATTTAATAAGAATGTTGGGAATGTTGTGAGTGGTAACCGTTAAGAATGTTAACACGAATACCAATTCCATTACTAACAGTTGAAAATTGAAGTGCAATTTCCGATCATGTACCATGAGAACTCACCTAGAAACATTGGTGTATCTATCGCCTCTAGCAAGTAATTAAATTGCGCAACGCTTCGAACATTTGACATCCATACTTTTGATAACTTTGCCATAATATCAAGTCAAAAATAAATTCACATTACAATTTCACTTATAGAAATCACTTTTTGAAAATCTGAGTGCTTGCCTGAGAGAAAATTAGATGAAAAAGGGGCCGGGCTTGTGAGCATTTAAAAAAAAATAAAAATACCGCTACCACGACACGCGTCGGAATCTCCTGAGTCACCAAACCAAACTTAATTCAAATTGGTCCAACTGTTTAGTTTTGAGACCGGCGACCATTCACTATTATTTTTATATAAGTTTTTTTTTCTGGATTTTTAAAGTTTCGTTTCCATATTCACAGCCTGCTCAATGTGACCACGATGGAGATGGTGCCTGCTTTTGTGTTCACACAGACAGCGGTGAAATTATCGCTCACACAAAAAATAAGATATACCATAAAGAAGCAATGCAGTGTGGTAAGTAAATATTGCTTTCAATCTAGATTCAACGAGCATGATGCATGACGCAAAACATAATACTCACTATTCATTCATCTAATATGGTAATATTAACACAGATAATAATTAACTACTTTCCAAAATCTTTAAGCAGAGGTCGAAATGATAATTTTCAGCATCTAGCTATGTCCAAAAAAGTCTACCCGAACTTCCTTCCCAACCTCAGCCTCACAGACGCAGTCACTATTTGCTTAAAGTAATTTCGAGCTTGCTTTTTAAAGTAAAGTAATTTCTCTGCGCTGTGGAGATTTCTTTTAACATTGCTATGCTTTCATCATCTACATTTACTTTGCTTTCAACTTACAATGCTTTTTGTATTTCATTTCTTTATCTAATATTATTTTTATTTTTCATTTACTAACCATATTGACCATTCTTATTTTTCATTCTTTGTTTGACGCATCTCGGCTTAATAAACATCTTTACTATTGCACGTAAGTAAGCATGACGCTTAAAGAACTAACATTTAAATTAAGATGAATTCTTATGGAATGTGATACAATAGGATGAACGACATTAAATCATTAATTCACTCTCTACGCTATAGGTAAACGCGAAGTTAAGAGTACCCACATTGGACATCAGTGTTTTCATATGCAAGATGAATTCAATCATATGCAAGAGACATGGAACCTGCACGAGCACGTTCCTCTTTTCTATTACCCACAATGCACCGAACAAGGAAAATTCAAAGTAAGAAATAGTTTATGACGTCATAACGTGGTACCAAGTAGGGATGTGGAGTCGAGTCTGATACTTTTGACTGGAGTCAAAGATACCTCAAGTCACCGTGAAGGAGTCGGAGGAATTTTTTCCGACACCGCCTGCGGCTAAAATAATCTCTGTGTAAAATTGTGTCAAGAATTTTCGAGAAAAAGCGGTTTTGTTTCAAGAAAAACAACCTTCTCGCTCATGAGCTTATTTAATGTGAATTATTATTAACAGGCACTGCAAGCCAACGATATGGGAGTCTTCTGCGTGGACAGAGAAACGGGAGATATTATTCCAGAAACGATGAAAAAGGCAAATGAAATTCCACCAATGGCAGAATACATTTGTCAGGCGTATGGAGAAGTCTGTAAGTATATTTTATTATCATTTAATAAATGCTGACTGATACAATGGGCAGAATAAACTTTGAACTATAACCCGTGAACTTTTAAATATTTGTTATTATCGTACATTCATTGCGTGACAGTGCGAGTTTTAAATCCGTGACCTTTAACTCCGGCTCAAGGCGGAGATCTCACCGTGTTGTTAAGTCGTCGTTATTGTAATGCTTAAGGGTATTGCTTTGAAGATAACGGAATTATAAATAACTTCGTTCAACATTAGAACCAGGAGGTTTACAGAAATCAAATTTAATCTTGCCTACGTGAAAGTGTCTGTGTACACGAAAAAATGGAACGAAATGTGACAGCCCTCATCAAAACTCTTCACAATTCCCGATTTACGCGTAAAAATAAGCAGAAATAAGAGATTAACCGTGAGAAACTGCCTGGTTCCTATTACGTATATATCTAAATATGGAGACTTATTCAATTATGTGTAGTAGTGTTTATCGGCTCATTACGAATACAAAGAAATCTATTTACTGTAAATTACTACTTCACTCCTCAGTACGTTAAAACATCTGTTCTCCATCTGCCAATTAACACAGAATATCGTTCTATTCTTGGTATGACTAACTTCAACAAATCCAAAGCAAATCTTTTGATCTATTTCAATAAAAAATAGATGTGAAACTACAGAATGGTACAGAATGACTCGGTGCTGTCCAAGGCCACCCTCCCTCCTATAACCACTTTCGTAGACTGTTATTTAGTAAACAAAGCCGGGGAATGTAACACAACTCGGCCTAAGAATGTCATTTTAGGATTTTCGATACATGCGATGGGGAGATGGGTTGATGGACATCATGAAATGCGATAATTTCGACACGGAATTTGATAGTTTCGATGGTCTGAATTCTTGGTTTCTTGGCAAACAATTTCAATGAAATCCTATGTAAAATATTAAACTTGCAAAACCGAAACAAACTCATGAACATGTACAACATGTTGTGATACTTATCGCCGTCTGGAAGATCTGGAAACAAAACCACCACATTTCATATTTTTTTCAGCGCTCGACGTCCCCCGGAGCATCTTTAGGCAATCATACATTCCTATATAATATATACCAGAAAAATAAAGTTTGAGTTTGACACGGTAACCAAGGGGCCCTAATTCGACAGTTAATCGGCACATTTGGCGTAATAAAGGATGTATTTATTCATGAATTTGAAAGTTTAAATGTCAATTGTAATGTAAAATATAATTATTTCAGTGTTGTATTATTAATAACACCAGAGTGGTGCAAGATTTACTATATCGGGCATAATTGGCATAGCTGCCAACACCTGTGTGATGGCGAATTATGAATTCTTGTTCAAAAGATACGAAATTTTCCACATCATCTATTCATAAGGATTTCTCTTACAGGGAATAAGTTTCAGAACTGGACGAAAGAGATGGGAATTCTACCAGAAGACAGCACGGTACAAGTTGACAAGAACTCGTGCAAGTAAGATTTGTTCTTAAATGAATGACCTTACTTATTTGGGAGAGGGCACTCACAACAGTATTTCAAATTTCAAATGAACTTGTAAATTATTTTTCCAAGTAAAGAAATGTTACTGTGATGACGAATAATAACATTAGAGGAAGCAATAGTGCTCACGTGATACTCACTAACCTTGTATGTAATAATGAGAATAGTGATGGGTATATTATCAAAATTCTCACTAGTTTCATGATTCTTTTGAAGGAAATTAAGGGAACGCCTTCCCCACTACTCTCCTGTACGCACTAATGTATCTAACTAAATAATATCTTCTTCTTTTTCAGGCGTGGTTTTATATTTTCTGAATGTGGTTGCCCCCGCAAATGTACTTCGTCGACTAAACCAAAGAAAAGTTCAGACTGTGAATGCAAACCTGTTTGTCTCTGCCCCGAAGACACGTATGACCTTGGCGGAAAATGCGTGACCTTGGAAGAATGTCACGAAGCCAAACCACAATCCAGTGTCCCACAACAAGATAAACTGAACAAATTGACAAATGGACTATGTAAGCAAAATAGATATGTTTGAATTTCAACTCAAAGTAAGGTCAAAGTAAGTCAAGTCCGGCCAAAGCCTGGTTACTCAGTTACTCATTAAAAAATCGAACAGAAAACACATTTAGAAAATTTATACCACATTAGTCATACGTGGTATATAGGGTGTCACGATATCCAATAACTTACAATATGCCAATTTGTAAGCCAACAACGACATTATCTCCGAACGTAACTGAATACCATACTTGGCTATTATACCATACGATATATTGTACCGCTATTACATATGGTTACCCTATACTACCTATACTTTATCGTAATAATATCATATCAAGTTGAAAGAAACAATTGTCTATACCATTTCAAAGATACATCAAACTCTTATCGTGAAATATTTTAATATCGATTTCAGGTATACATGACCCGTTGTAAATGTAGTTCCCACAAATTTTCCTTACCACGTTTCGTAAAAAATAATCTCGCAATATCAAGTTAACACTTGCCTATATACATTTCAAAGCAACATCAACTTCAAAGATATAACTTTTATCATAGGAAGGACATGAAGGCAGTGTCATCACATTATTTAATATCTCACTTGAAATATAATGACGCTGTGTGTCAATATGTTTCTCATTCACAATAAAACTTACCCATAATTCACTGAAGTTCGTTGTAGGAAAATAATGCAAAATCATACGTGACCACGCTTCCACATTTTCGTAATCACGATGAAATCTATGCGGCTGTAGTGCTAGTGTAGTGGAGTTAAATCGATGCTGCTTATAAGATCAGAAAGTTTGCGGTCTTACGTTTTTTGTACAAGCACCACAAGACTTAAATTATTTTTTATCTTTTTATCGCAGGGAATGAATACAAACGAAAGAATCCTAACGCTGTTATCGATAGTTACAACACAATCGGTATGGAAGAAATTACATATGCCGGAGGACCAATCGCCCGTGATCAGAATCCTCAAGCAAACTCCCTCCTGATCCAACCACCTCCTCCAGAAGAACCATTGGAAGGCGCCTATTTCGGAGCCGAGAGAATCCCGGGAGAGACCATGCCACTGCTGAGGCAGCTCTTACACGGAGGAGGCACACCCCCTGAAGAGGAGGAAGAGATTGATAACGAATCATACCAAGAGGAAGAGGAAAGAAGGCTCCGGGAGGAGTACGAATCGAGGATGAGGCAACAAGAGCAAGATAGGTAAGGAGAATTAAACATAGTAGTAGGGATGTTGATGTCATTGCTATATACTCTCTTTCTATTCTCACAATTCGGGACACAATAATGATAGTTAGTACACAACTCAAAGTGGTCAAGCTGTAGGCCTGATTCATTGTAGCGCTTAGAAAAAGGGAGTTGTAAAGGAACGAAAAGTACAAATCATTTTTCCGCTTTGAAATTTCGTTTTTATTTTTGCGTTTGCATTCAGATACTAATTAATAATAATTAATCAAATATCCTCAAATGACCCAAGATTTATCGCAAATATTATAGAGGACCACAAACTTCGCTAGCGGCGCTTGCTAAAGTGCAAATGTATATCATGAGGTTATTCAAACAAAACTTCGTAATTCTACAAGCCTTTGGTTGTCACGAGACAACGATAGTTTCTTCCATTAAGATAACAATCGCCCGACAAAGCGAAATTATTTAAAGATATTGAATCCCATTTACAACAGTGATAAAAAGAATTACATCCATTAGAGGTAATGCTTTCACTTCATCGCTAGTCACGAACAACGATAGTTTCTTCCATTAAGATAACAATCGCCCGACAAAGCAAAATTATTTCAAGATATTCAATTGGATATACAACAGGGATAAAAGGCATTACAACTATTAGAGCTGGAGCTAGTGAGACTGGTCTAGTGAGATTACGATGTCGTGACAATCAATATATAGATAGTATAATATGTTTAATGTAACTCAATGTTTATAACTTCTTCAATGAATAATTTGAATATAATAATTATTAAAAAGTCACAAAAGTCCGACGTGGGCAACCTGCAGCCCGTGGGCCAAATGCAGCCGAAATTCGTGCGACCTGCGGGAAGCTGCAGTTTCATTATTATTATTATTGATATTACAAAACTAGAATATTTGGTGTCTAGCAACATCTTACAATAGAAATTTCCAATGTGTGAACTTCATTTCTATACAGAAAACTACAAGAAGCCTATGAAACAAGAATTAATCAAGTGCAAGAGGAAGAAGAGGATACGGAATCTTACGAGCCCGAATCTCAACGTGGAAGTCGGGGGGGGATTAGAATCCATTATTACGATGCAGAAAACATCCGTAATAATGAGAATCTTGAAGAGGAGGAAAATAACCATCACAATGAAGAAGAAACTGGAGATGAAGTTGATGAACGTCTTATAGATCGACTTCTAGATCATCAGAATCGAGAAGAAAATCCGACGCAGGAAGAAGAAGAAGAATTTTCTTCAGTTCCATCAATAAATCAAGAGGAACGGGAAGAAGAATCTCAGGAAGCACCGTGTAACGAAACAGAAGATAGTTACACGACACAGTCGCAAGTTGAAAGCAGAAACAATGCTCAAGACAGACAGGAAATAGAGCGAGTTTTTAGTGAAAACGGGGAGATTCCTCCAGTCGAAGCGACTTTCGAAAAACCGACGCAGTCCGTGAAGAAAAACGTCGGCTAAAAATCGGAAAAAAACAACAACTTTGACGTTGCTAAGTAAAACAGCGCCGTATAGCGGACAGAACTAAATGTCGTCGTCAAGTATGTCGTGTCGTGTACATTTATAAAAGGACGGAAGGTGTGAAGCGGACCAAGTTATTTTATCACTGTGACATATGCAACTGTCATAATCGTAAGCTAATTTTTTCGTATTGTTTCATTTAAGGGCTCTGTAATGCGAATGGAAAATAAATCAACTATCTATTATAATAAAGCTTGCCCCTTTGTTACTATTACCAGACAACACTGCGCAGATAAGCCTCGTGACATTGGACTATCCATTGCAACATGAATTATCCCTTTGTCACTATCACCATACAATTTAATTATTTAAATTCATTCACATCGTTTTCAAACTTCCCTCATTTACATTCAAATTGACCCATCACGTTGGGAACCAATGAAATAGCTTTGAAATTCCTGGTCTCTGTGTACTGCATTGCACTTTTATTGCATCACATCAGCAGGACAAGCTTTATAACAATGTGTCATAACTAAAACTCGCAGACACCCAGCATTGAGCCTTCAGGGCGAGACTTATTATAATCTTTTCGAGTCATAAAGTCAATTTTAACCGCATAAAAACAGTACCTGGCACAGAATTTCTGTAAACCTCTAAGTTGTTAAACAACACGACAGAACAAACAACGAGCGACCTTTCCGCTAATGGTAATACGCTAGCACAATGAACTCAATGTCACCACCAACAGGATATCGTTAATGTACGTTTTTAGAAGACGGTATGGGAAAAAATATGTCTCAATACATTGAACTATTCATTACAATATAACTTATCCCTTTGTTACTATTAGCATACAACACTGCACAGATATGGTTTATTAAAATGAGTGTATACGAGATCTTCAAGCCTAGGTTTCTTGTCGATAAAAGCATATACTTCCCGACATGATCGATTAATGGAATATAACAATGTATATGGAAAGCCTACCAAGCAAATGCACTCCACATAAATTACTGAAGAAGACTAACTGAACATATCAAATGAATACTTCGAACTCTCGGTCAATTGATGGCCAAAACGCAGATCAAAAGCACTGTAAACTATCCATTAATCGCTTATTTATTGGTGAAATACATTTTTTCCGTATTCCTCCGTATTTTTTCGACTGCATTTTAATCACAAGGCTCTAAAGTTCTGTTTCAAAATATTATAAAAACTTTGATGGATGTTTTTTGATTCGTAGTTTTGATTGGAAGACCATTTGCGGATGAATATTGTTTCGTAACAGTTGTATTGATTTGTTACGCAATAATATAGAGTAGGAATGTGTAAAGTCAACGATTTGCTTGTTATTTGAGTTAATATGAATAAAGTGTTGAAATTCATAATTTTTTTGGTGAGCAAAAGAGGGAAAAAGTCAATGAGGATATAGGGAGCTATGTACCTTAGGTATGACAGGTGTGGCACCAGCCCTGGGAGCCACTTGAGAGGGACGCCATGACACTACCTTTCTGTTCAAATTCTCAAATTTTGAATAATTGCATAAGAGAAAGCATAAATTATTCCGAATTAGAACAAATTACGACTTGTCAAATACCGACTTTGAAAGTATTTACTATAATTCGTTCCTGAACAGCGCAAGTTCAACAAGCGCCGATGGCGTATATGCATAGTGGTTACACAATAGGCTAGCTTAAAAGTACAACGCAATTTTAAACTGACAGTCTTAGAATATGTGGTTACTTAATGTCATTGATGATGGGTTTAACAATAAAGTACTCCTGTTTATATTTAAAAATTAGGTCTCTTAAGCTGGAGATGAATCTTCTAAGCTTTTATGCATAACCAAAGTTACGGAAAGGTCTTTGGACTTTGACTAATACTGAAGAAAGATAAGTACAACAAACAATACTTAAGTAGATTGTATAGATAAACAACACTTTCTAATAATAAATATACAGTTTTTAAAAGTATGTCTTGAGTTACGAAATGAATCAACATCTGTATTAAGGTGAAACTACAGAAAACTATATTTACAGTCCCACACACACAAGATTAGATATACAACGTTTCTTATAATGAATATACAGTTATATTATATAAGATTGAGACAGTACTCCTGTTGTTATATAGAGATTAAGTCTTTTAAGCCATAGATGAGTCTCTTTTATGAGCTTTTATGCATAACCTGAGTTACGGAGAAGTCTTCAGACTTTGACAAATCTGAGGATAACTACAGAAAACTATATTTACAGAACCACACACACGAGATCTTGATAAGCAACGTTTCATCTAATAAATACACACTAAAATTAAATATATTTAAACCAGTATTCCAGCTGTTATTCATAGATTAGGTCTCTTAAGTCGTAGATGAATCTCTTAAGCATTTTATACATAACCCGAATTACAGAAGTCTTCAGACTTTGACAAATCTAAGGATAAGCACAGCAAACTATATTCAAAGCCCTACATACACGAGATCTTGATAAGCTACATTTAATAGAATGAATATACAGTTATATTGAATATGATTAAGTTAGTACTCCTATTGTGTTTTATATATATATAATTTATGATATGATAAAAAGGATAATTCTGAGTTACGAAATTATCCAATATCTGTATTAGGGTAAAACCCCAGCAGACTATAGTGACAGCTCTACATACACGTGATCTATTAATAAACCGTAATAATGAATAAATTAAAACCACAAAAATTTAAAAATTCTAGTACTCTACCCAACTGAGCTATAGTGAAACTATTTCCCTGAGGCAAAGTTTCTACAGAGTTAATTCTATCTCAATCATATCAGACACATTCTTCCGATATCATGTTTGTATGGTAACAAACTTACCTTATCTAAATATCAAATCTAACTAATTTAGGCCTATAAACTTTCCCTTATCTAAATATTATTTCCGACTAATTAAGGACTAATATAAATACTGATACGTCAATCATCTTATCTCTCAATCAACTAACTGAATGTAATTGTAAATTAGACCTACATCCTAGATTCAGTGGTGTAGTGCTAAGATAGTGGGGTAGATTCAATATCAATATGTTTCAAGTTTAGTTCTTCATATCCTAAGTCATATCATAAAGGCTGAAAATTCAAACCTTAATTATTCAAACTTTTTGCTGAGATTACTGAGATAGTGAGGCAGATACAAATCATGCAACTGAGTTTTGCTTAAACGAGTTAAAACATGAACTGATTAAGGCTGAACAATAACATTCGGGGGTCCTCATTGATTCATAATGATGGGTAAATTATCATCATTCTCACTGGTTGGTTTGAATTTTTGAATTATTTCCAGTAGTATATTTTAATTTAATTGGGTATTACATCAATGTTTACAGACCTACATTAACCCAAGTTGTATTAGTTATACTGGTGATGGGTACCATCATTCTCGCTTGCATATTTAAATTGCTAAAGAAACTCAATTTCCAAACCAACTACACCACTGAATATAACCCTAACCGCGCACCTAACGACAAGATGACAAGCGAACACTAGAAGATTTCTAACTATCAAACCGAACGGATTAACATGAAAAATATTAGTTCTAACATATCTCATCTATCTTACCTCCTACCACTGAAGCTTTACTAGCTGAATATACAGAAGAACTCACAGTTCGGAGAGTTAGAGTTATGTCTCGCATCCTTCATCATCTTCGACATCATCATCTTCGACATCAACTTCACTTCAATTCTGTCTTGAGGCGCACGATACGACATGTGTAGAGAAAACGGCTTGATCTGTACTTTGATTCATTCCCATGATCTAAAATTGTATACAAGTGTTTTAACATAACGTAAATATTTCATTGTTCAGCTTATGATGTATTTTTCTAATCTAATCTAATCTTTTTTATCCTACAGTATCCAATTCCCAATACGGAAGCTTTATTAGTTTTATCTTATATCCCTTACAGTGGTATGATAAGTGATAAGATAAGATATGATAAGTGCCTTGGGAGACACTGTCACTAACTTTCTGTTAAAGTCAGACCAGCATTCAAGATTGTTGCAATTGGGTCGCAATTTCAGTGGTCATGAGCCACCGGTCCCTGTTTAGAAATCCGTAGGCCAAGTTATATAGCCTATAGCTTAATTTTGCATTATCAACTGTAAGGATGCGAGTCATTTAACTAACAGGATAATAATATTAAAATAAGAGAATGGGTGAGTGTGCAGCAGGGCTCGTGGTGCCTATTTCTAAGATTTGTGCGTATTTAAAAGAACAGTGTCTTGGAAAATATTATTGTGACTATTTCTAAGAAATGTGCTTATTTTTGATTTGAGTGTTTAGTTCGTCATATTAGACGTAGGAAGTATCTCATCAGATATATAGGTTACGACTATCGATATGCCCCTTTCCGTTCCCCCAAATTTATGAGATGCACGAGCTGATTTCAAAGGACTGCTGAAGCAGATCATTTCTGATTGAACAATATTATAAGTGATTTGATCTTTATCGCTTAAATAAAACTTGAACTTCGCAAAGATTTTCGTTGCAAGATGTTTTTTCGAACGTNTTTTTGCTGAGATTACTGAGATAGTGAGGCAGATACAAATCATGCAACTGAGTTTTGCTTAAACGAGTTAAAACATGAACTGATTAAGGCTGAACAATAACATTCGGGGGTCCTCATTGATTCATAATGATAGGTAAATTATCATCATTCTCACTGGTTGGTTTGAATTTTTGAATTATTTCCAGTAGTATATTTTAATTTAATTGGGTATTACATCAATGTTTACAGACCTACATTAACCCAAGTTGTATTAGTTATACTGGTGATGGGTACCATCATTCTCGCTTGCATATTTAAATTGCTAAAGAAACTCAATTTCCAAACCAACTACACCACTGAATATAACCCTAACCGCGCACCTAACGACAAGATGACAAGCGAACACTAGAAGATTTCTAACTATCAAACCGAACGGATTAACATGAAAAATATTAGTTCTAACATATCTCATCTATCTTACCTCCTACCACTGAAGCTTTACTAGCTGAATATACAGAAGAACTCACAGTTCGGAGAGTTAGAGTTATGTCTCGCATCCTTCATCATCTTCGACATCATCATCTTCGACATCAACTTCACTTCAATTCTGTCTTGAGGCGCACGATACGACATGTGTAGAGAAAACGGCTTGATCTGTACTTTGATTCATTCCCATGATCTAAAATTGAATACAAGTGTTTTAACATAACGTAAATATTTCATTGTTCAGCTTATGATGTATTTTTCTAATCTAATCTAATCTTTTTTATCATACAGTATCCAATTCCCAATACGGAAGCTTTATTAGTTTTATCTTATATCACTTACGATAAGTGGTACGATAAGTGATAAGATAAGATATGATAAGTGCCTTGGGAGACACTGTCACTAACTTTCTGTTAAAGTCAGACCAGCATTCAAGATTGTGAAAGAAGATTGCACGAGTGGAAGCATTAAAGGTGCAGAGGTAATTTTAATGTAGTGTCATATTTTGGTCATTAAATTAATTGGTATTGGTAAATAATGAGCTTGACTTGTATTTGAGTTGATATTATAGAAGAGTTATGGTTAAGATAGGCGTTGTTTGGACATGGGTCGCAATTTCAGTGGTCATGAGCCACCGGTCCCTGTTTAGAAATCCGTAGGCCAAGTTATATAGCCTATAGCTTAATTTTGCAGTATCAACTGTAAGGATGCGAGTCATTTAACTAACAGGATAATAATATTAAAATAAGAGAATGGGTGAGTGTGCAGCAGGGCTCGTGGTGTCTATTTCTAAGATTTGTGCGTATTTAAAAGAACAGTGTCTTCAAAAATATTATTGTGCTTATTTTTAATTTGCGTGCTTAGTTTGTCTTATTAGACGTAGGAAGTATCTAATCACATATGTTGGCTACGACTATCGATAGGCCCCTTTCCGTTCCCCGAAATTTATGAGATGCACGAGCTGATTTCAAAGGAAAAAGGACTGCTGAAGAAGATCATTTCTGATTGAACAATATTATAAGTGATTTGATCTTTATCGCTTAAATAAAACTTGAACTTCGCAAAGATTTTTGCTAATTTTCGTTGCAAGATGTTTTTTCGAACGTGCTTATTTTATGGTCAAGGCAGATGGTTGCCCTGGTAGCAGTAGCTGCTTATGACTTAAATATTCGGTGAAAAGTCCCGGAATATTAAGTAATTGTGACACACAGAGATAAAGACATACAGAAATAAAACAAGAAATGTGCAATGTGCAATGTTACTTTTATTGAATGTGAAAATCTTTGATATTAGTTAACAAAAAAAACAAAAGTGGAGATATTAAAATACCAAAAAACATAAATCCCTTGAAGACAGACATAGATTAGATTAAAATTAGACAGATAAGATTAAAAAAGGTTAAAGAATTCAAAACATAATAATAATAAACAATAAACAAAACAGCTATACAGCAAAATACAACTGCTATTACTAGAAGAGTAACTATGACTGTATCGTTCAATTCCAGATCACAGGAATGAATCAAACCAGTGCTTATTGCTACATAGTCAGTCTGAGAAGGGATCTAAACAGCGCTACGTGACATATCATCTCATTCCTATACACATGTAACATAGATCCCTTCTCACACTGACTATGGAGTAATACACTCTAGTTAATTTAGTATTTGAAAATATTTAACTGCAGCTGGGTTTCAGCTATAATTACTTTCCATAATAAACTATTAAATTCAAGATGAAATCCAATCAGTTATACAGATGTGGAGAGGTACATAAAGAGGCAAGAAAGGGCAATGAAATATAACCACGTATCATTTAATGAAGAACATATATAGTTGCCAATAATATGTACAGTTCGCCTCAACACCACAGACAAAAAGAAAACTAAATTAAGTAAAGTAGTTTGCACAATATCTTCCTCAAACTGTGTTAAATAAGAATAAATGATATTGAATTAAGGTTGATATTGAAGATTTAATTTTTTGTGATAAACGTGAGGTTAAATAACAAACACAAAAAACATAGAAAATAGTGACACCAAAACTAAACCAAAGAACACAATTTCGTACTCAAACTGTGTCAAATGTAAATAATCGTTATCAATTTACCGTTGCAATTTCCTCATTTCTTTGGCAAACCTGCTTCTTCCTCCTCCAGTCGATTGAATCTCGGCGGCAGTGATGGGTAAGAACCTCTGTTGATGTGATCTGGTCCATTTGGTCCTAAAGAGGAAATAAGTAATAGATTAATAAGGGTTGTCAAGCTTTTTTCATGCCCTTACATTCCTAGGAAGGTCAATGTTCGCACTGTAAAAAAACTAACATCACTTTTGAAGATGGGCGAACAAATTGAACTTAACAAATAAGGTTTTAACTCAACAGAATGCAATTATAAATTAAGTAATTAGATATTAGATGAACAATGAGACTATCATCTCCACAACACAACCACCCACTACCAATTCTCAAGGCACACTGACAGCTGACTTTGTCATGATTCGTTCCTCGAGGGCACGAGCCACTCTGCCACACCCCATTAAATTCAATCTCGCTACCCATGAGTGAGGATGAGACCTTCTTAGTATCCAAACGCTAGAAAGCTTACCCCAAAAACTAAAATTAAAAAACCTGAACCATTATATTAATTCATATTAAATATCTGACCTTTTAGATGTTGCAGAATAACATTTGTGATATTGATATTTCTGACGTATTCACCCGGTACATGTCCAGGTACTGGAGGTCGATCGACTAATGGATCCGGGCCGAATCTACTCGTCGGTGGACGACCTCGACCTGGTGCTACCGGTGGTGGAGGCGGACCTTTAGTTGAATCAGGAGTATACTGGAAAAAAATAATGTTCTATCAATGCCAAACAAAATAGATACAGTCAAAGAACCTTTACCCAAAATTCCATATCGGAACGCAGTAATCATCATGTTTTTTTTTGTACAGCAAGTACAAAACATTAATTTTACACGAGATCTGAATTTCACTGAGTGTAACAGGACTAGCGTAATTACTTGTACATTACTTTAAAATAAAATGTTGACTTTTTCCAGTTTTCATTTTGTTTACCTGTAATCATATTCAATGCTTTGTTTTTATACCTTACATAAAACCCAATACCTGCATAGTAAAAAATCTTATACAAATGGTGAACATTTGTTTATGTGTAAGGAAACCACCCAAGGCAACAAAAACATATGAAAAAATGTGCGTGTGCTTGAACAGTAATCGTTAAGAAAAAGAGACATTTATTACATCACTATATTATATTATTTATAACATCACTATATCAATACTTACACCCAATGGATCGGCTCTCAAATCTGCAGCGCCGTTGCAGTCACTCGGATCGCACATGCCAGAGAAACCTTCGGGGCCTTTCTGACCTTGAGCGCCTCGTCGACCAGGATAACCTCTAGGTCCTTTTTCCCCGTCGCGACCATTGAAAGTATTTCCCGGTTTTCCTCTCTTGCCTTTGTGAAGAGAACACAGAGAATAGGTTACATATGCAGACTTGCAGAGTTGATTAGATAGAAATAAAACACAGATGATCCCGGAGTTCTGCTAGGAACCTATTTCTACCAGCCTCCCCTCGTATGGGAGAAAATTTCACAGTTATGGGAGGCCACGAGAGCGCTGTGTGGCATCATCTGTGTAGAAATGATCTAGAATATCTTACCTGAAGGTCCTGGAAGACCAACTGGACCTAGGATTGATATTCCTCTGCTTCCAATATCACCTTTGTCTCCTCTCACACCTGGAAAATTAGTAACAAATTTATAATCTTCTTCTGAATTCCAAATTTGTTGATAGAAGCTCATTGTTACTGGTTACTGCTGGGGTAAGGCACCAACAAGCTGATATTTATTCATTAGGATATACAAAATAATTCACACAATTCATTCTTGGTCATATACAGTATCAAAACACTTCTCTTGGCTTAGATTGAGGACCATAAGCTACAGTTTCTGTATTATTTGATTCTCACGAACTTAATTAGATTAAAAAGCAAAATAAAAATAACTTATGGTTAAGGTCTTTCTCACCTATTCTTCCCGGTTCTCCATTAATTCCTGGTTTTCCAGGATGTCCTCTTTCTCCATCCAGACCTGGAGGACCAACAAGACCCAAACCTCCTCGTGTACCGATTGGGCCAGGAGATCCAGAAGATCCTTTTAAAGCTCTCTTTGGTAAGCAACGTTTGCACTCATCAACCAAACTTGACATGTATCTAGTTGACAAGAACATTTGGGTCAGCGGCTCTCAACCTTTCTATGACCCCTCACCCCTAAGAAATGTTTGATCAATTTCTAAAGAGTAATTTAAATCGCATTCAAATATGAAAGAAATTTTTTACGATTTTCGAACCACATACATTACTGCGGGTGATTAAATAAAATTTGCCCGATAAGCTTTCAACTCAGCACAAGTGTATCTAAAAATTCAGCGATTAGATTTTAATTTGGAAACATTAATTCAACTTAAAGGTCACAAGCCACTCTGTTGCACCCCATGAAATTCAATCTCCACCCTTAAGTAGAAGACCAAGATGCATTCAAATGGATTTAGCACAGGGATAACTTACAATGGTAACATTTCATTCAAAGCTTCCTTGATGACTGCTTTAATTTCACCCATATCTCGTGGTGGTCCCTGTAGAAACAAAAATACACTCTGTTTATTGACCCCTAGATGTCAATATTCACCACTTTGATGCCCCATGAACTAGGGGGAGCATTACCAATAGGAATGTTAGGAATTGTGATCCGTACAAAAACTTTGATGTCAGTATTTCGAATTATATTGACAAATATTAAATTCAATTTCAATCTTCAATCTTACCCTATTACCATTCCATCCAGGCAAACCTTGTCCTCCTTTGTCACCTTTTGGACCCAGATAACCTTCCTGACCTTGTTCTCCAGCGACACCACGTGGTCCTTCAGATCCTTCCGGTCCTCTTGGTCCAGGAATTCCAGGACGACCAGGCTGAAACAATTTCAATATATATTATGAATGGATTTAATGAATTTCTATTGGTTCCTAGAATATGTTCATTTGGTATCATATATTATTCAAGGTTCTCAGGGTTCAAATTGTATGAAAATTTGTAAATATGTGGTTGATTTTTTGTTCTTTTGTTTTCTGTAATGATCAAGCGTCTGAGGAGGAATTGCAAGCAGCTGGGGTTGGTAAGGGAGGAATACAGAAAAAACGTTGAGAACCTCTGGTTTAATATCTGTGTTATTGATAGATTTGAATCTCATGATACCAACGATTTGGAATCCACAAATCCGACTTAATTCTTAATCTCACAGAGTCTCTGGTTTCAAATAAATCAAGTTGTGCTTTTCGATATTGGCTTACCTCACCACGAATTCCCTGTTCTCCGAGTTCACCCTGATAAATAAGGATATAATTAAGTTATCGAAATGAGTTTGAATTGCAAGGAAAGTTCAAATAAATGAATTTTCAAACCTGCAAACCTTCTGGTCCTTGCGGTCCTCTTTTGCCAACTTCGCCCTGAAGCAAAGAAAAGGATTAGTATTCATGATACTATACGAGACTTTTAGCTTCCCTCTCGAAATCTTAAAACCATATTCAACACTTACTTGTGGACCAGGAGGCCCGCTGTTTCCATGGTGTCCCTAAAGAAAAACTAGAATGTTAGTTTAATGAATAACAACGGTAGGACCATACGTAAGTCGTTTACCTTGGGTCCTGGTACACCAGAGTAACCAGCTGGACCATCTTTCCCTGGTATTCCATGGTGACCTTTTGGGCCCTGAAGATGAACAAAAAGTACATGCAATTCGTGAATTATCTAATAAAATATCGGCTTTTGAATAAACAGGAGCATCTTGATATAATTATTATGATGAATACTAGCACTTATAATATTTATATTGAGCTTGTGATAATGTATTTTTGTCTTTTTGATATGAAACGATCGCCAAATTATGATTGTTGGTTGTTGTCAGAAGGCATCTCTATTTCCTCCATTACAACAAGTATTCATACTATGTGGAGTTGTCTCGGAACACATCCCTCGCATATAACAAGGACTGGTTGTTTTTGTGACTTTTATCATTAGCCATGCTTCATAAGCATCCTTTGTCAAGTTCAGTAAAGCACCATGTGGTAATCCCTCTTATACAACAGGAAACTATTGCGAGCACTTACTTGTGGGCCGGATTCTCCCATTTCTCCTGCATCACCTTGTTTTCCTGGATTGCCCTGAAGTTGCAATATCAAGTTAGGAAAATAAATCTTTTAAACTCCATGTACTAGACCTATATGTACTTGTGAATAAGTCACACATAGTTGTATTTTTTTAGGTAGATTTGTTCACCTGCAGTAATTGTATGTGGTGCAAATAATATAAATTTTAATTCTTCATCTTCAAATTTGTTGTTGCTTCTTTAAGTGGTGCTAACATTAGTCAAATATTTCCTAGGGCTATGGAGCATAAAAAGGTTCGAAACCCCTCACTTGAACAAGAAGTATAAACTGCTAGTCTCTTACCTTAACCCCTTTAAACCCTTGAATTCCTGGTTCCCCCGGTGGACCAACTTCCCCCTGAAAAGAAAGCAATCCTTGATATATTTTTTGATACTTTGATAATGAACATACATAAATAAACACTGCACACAAATTATAGGTACGCCTAGATGTGATCAAATCTTACCGCAGGTCCATATTCTCCTTGAGGTCCTGGCTTTCCTTGTGGGCCTGGGAGTCCCTGAATAATAAACCATACCGTTAATTGGTAAATGGATTAGAATATATAGGTTCAAGACATAAAAAATACTTACTCTTCCAGCTGAACCTTTTACTCCCCTATGACCTTTCATACCCTGAAAAATGAAACAGTGCATATTCAATCAATAATGCCGCAGTGATTCCCAACTGTTTTTATTTCCCTCTGAGAATCTCCTCCAACACCTCCTGGATCATTTCCAGGCCTACAGCACCACCCATGGAGCATCTTCAGGTCTCCCACGCCCTTGGATCAACTTTATGCCTCCAACGTGCCCCCTAAAGCAAATCTAGACATCCAATCGGACTCGTGCTCTTCTACTAAAGCCAATACTAAATCATGAGATATCACCCACTTTGTAAATCACTGATATAGAGCACAATAAAATGGTGCTTACCCTTTGCATGCTTGGTTCTCCTGGTTGACCTTGCTTTCCAATTTCACCTTGACCTCCCTATTTAGGAAAACACATTAAAAAGTACATGGAATACTTAATCAATTATTTCTACTGAAAAAATGGATACAAAGATAGTTGGTATACTATTCCCTCACAATCGTCCCACAAGAGAAATTATGTATTTGTCATAATAGTAATAAACTGATTCTACATGTTATGAAATATGTACCTTGCTTCCTTTTTGACCTCTTGCTCCTTTGAATTCATCAATTAACTTGTCTGGTCTGCAAGGTTCTCCCTTTGAAATAAACATGATAATGAAATAAACAGTTAAGAGATGTTTTAATCCTCATTTTTTCTCCTCCTTGTAAAAGTTCTCACCTTTTCTCCTCTCACACCAATCTCTCCATCTCGACCACTTCTACCTAGGCCTCCCTGTAACAGAATTACAATATAGAAAATTGTTATTGTTGCTGAAAAGATATCAAATTTTTTGTTCTATTTGTACAGTTAACATTCGATCATCCTTTTGGGAAAAGTTCAGACGATTGATGTTTGAATTTTCGGACCTTATTGACTCTCCAGTATTATCACTTAACATTCAAAATCATTTTGATGATCAATATATCTATTTCAGAATATATTCAGTCAAGTTCACAGAGATCACAATACCTCCTGTCCAGTTTTTCCTCGACTTCCTTTAGGACCTCTTTCACCAGCAAGACCATTCAGACCCCGGGGTCCTATGTCACCATTGGGTCCAGGAGATCCAGTATCACCCTGCAAAAAATTTATACAAGTTTCTCAACGGTTTTTCAGCACTTAATATTCCCGAGGAATAGGATACAAATATGAAGGATAGATTGTGTACCTTCTGTCTCATTTTCTTTTCACATATGCATTCATTATCATCAGACAGTGATGTGGGAGTAGTCGCTGTAACTCCCGCTGTTGGAGGAGTGGAAAGTGGTTTAACATCTTCATCTATGATTTTATCAGGGGCATCCACTTGTCCTATGATACGTTGTTTCGTTCCTCCTGGATTTTCGTTCATCAAGTTTCCGTGTTTGTGTGTTTCTGTTCCACCTTTTTTGTTTTGATTCTTCTCGGGGAGACCAAACATGAAACCGTCCCCTTTAGTCTCAAGGCCATAACCTGAAAGAAACATACAGTTCTTCCACATCCAGCTGCAGAGGCATATAAAGGGGTAGACTAGCCTAGAGATATTAGCAGAATAGTTTCCCTACTCTGTGTTTGTTCTTCGCAGGACCCTAACATTAATGCGTATAATGCACTGCAGTAAGTTTGTGATTTGCAGCATGAATCATTGAAATTGAAACACCAGCATTTTAAGGGTCTGAGAACGGATTAATTCACTTACAATTATTTCTAATGGGGATAACTGTTTTGGACTTTGGACAATTCAGGAAGCACGGGGTACCACTGATCTAAGATGGATCAAGAAGCCAGGAACTATTTTATTTAACAAACCTCTGGATTTTTCCTTCTTTCCTTTTCCCTTTTCTCCTCTCCTATTCAATTTAATTTTGGAATATTTTTCATGACTGGATGTTTCTTTCCTGTTCTTCTTGTACTCCAGCTCTTGGTTGGACTTGATTCGAAATCTTTCATTTGTCTCCGATGACGAAGATGACTTTTGGGACGTTGCCATTTCAAGGATAACACTTGCACACTATGAAAAAATAAATAAAAACTCGACTGGATTAGATTTTGAATGTAGGAGTTCAAATTCTCTGGCCCTGGCAAAATCCCTTGTTATATGCTATAGGAATTCTTATTATCTTCTAGTATATAATACAATTCTATTCCCTATAATGCGAACCCAGACTTTCCACAGCTTTCAGAGCTGTGCAAATAACCTATTTCTACATATTTTTGACTTTCATCATTTACCATGTTCTGGGCCTCCATCATTCGACATTGTTAACGCTAGAAAAGAAACTTGAAATATTCAACAGGGCCCAGACTGGTGAAGGTACGTCAGCCCTAGGGCGTTTACTACAACTCATATTGCCTTGTGGTAATATATTTGTGTCTTTTTGGTATGATATTTTCCTTTATTCTCTATTGAAATAAGTATTCGCGAAGGTATCTCGGAACACACCCCATATAGCAGGGGAATAGTGTATTAATTCCATTTTAATTCCAGAATATTTCAAGCATTCAAAATTCTATATTGTAAATTGAATAATCTGTAGTTAAATATCAAAAACCAACTTACTTTTTTATCTCTTTTCGTCTGTCGTGTTCCAGGGAACAAAGAACATGAAACAAGAAATATTAGAATAAGCTTAACATACATTTTTAAAGATGGAATCAACACGTGCTTCCAAATACCAGTACTCAAGCAGACCACCACATCGACTAACTGAACAAATAGTAGTGTTTGCAGTTGAATAGCCTCCCCTATTTGTACTTCTTCCAATTACTAAGTTCAAGAAAAAATATGTGGAAGTGTGAAGCACTTTGTGGTTGATACTATAATTAGTGACAGGTCAATGCAGAAAGTTTTATTCAATTTTCAAAAATATATTTTATCACAGTAGTGCTAGAATATAGGAAATGTCATGGCGAATGATTATAGATCAGCAAGTGTAAATGCACTCAATGTGCAGCTGTACTGGCTGGATTGTAGCACAGTTCTGTTAAAGGACATGTACCTTATACATGTCAGTAACACAGGAAATAGATTACCTATCTTTAAGTTTGTATAGCACAGAATAGGTTTATAATTTCCAGAATGTTTGTTAGTAAATTAAAGGTACCGGAAAAGGCCTCATTTTTATGTTCATTTTTTTCATTATTAAACCACTTACCACAGTCTGGAGTTCACAGCATTGATGTCTTAAGCTTCTTTCATTCATGTCACATATAACATCAAGCTGCTGTAACTTGACCTGCAATAATAATAATAAAATACATATAATCTGTATCTATGGAAGTTAATGTGAATTTCATTTCAGTTTTCTGTTTCTTGAAATTTCTGAGATGCACGAGCTGATTTTTTCAAGGAAAAGGACTGCTGAAGCAGGTCATTTTTAATGAAAAATATTATAAGTGATTTGATTCGGTGCAGGCAGAAAATCCAGCACATGAAGGCAAACATAATACTGCAAGAAATGAATATAATCAAGAAATTTCCAATATACCTCAACAGTCTCATCATTGCTCAATTTCTTGGCAATCGTTATTTCTCCGTAAGATTGAACGACACCGCGAGAAGATGCGAGTGGCAAAATCCCGATATCTTCGCAATCGATCGAAAGTAAAACATCAGCGGGAGTGATGAACAATGCCACCTTGTGGTAGCCATTACTAAACAATCCATCAACACCTTGAAAAATGAGACAAAAATTCAAAGGTCATTCAAACATTTCTTTTATTAATTATTTTGCCAGGGCCAACCTAATCAGTTCGAGCTTACTAGAATTTTGAACTATCCGACGTCGAGGTAACAATCTGACTATATACAAAACTTACTTAATAAGAATTTTCAACGCCAAGTCCAGACAATAAAAATACTTTGACGTTAAATTTCATTACAAAATATCACTTTTATTTTAAATTCAAGTTCATTTTTACCAAATCTTGATTTTTTGTATTCCTGTGAAGTCATAAAAGTACCAATCTGCCTGTGTAAATCGTCTCGGTAACGTATACACGGAAATTACTGAATAATATACTATTTACCTTCAAATCGCAATGTCTGCGTTTTCCCGGTCACATCCACCGTGACATATTCAATCGCTTTCGTCCGATTACCGACAATTCTCACCGATTCGAAAACTCCTCCGAAACTGTCGCGAACCTCTAGCAACACCCAGTGGTCACGTTTTGTCTCTCCCAACATTTGAAATGTTGATACGATGGAATAAAACCATGGGTACCCAGATGAAAATAAATTGCTAGATGGAATATAACAACAATTATTAATTTTCGTTTTCACGTTTCCATATTACAATTCAAATTACTTTGCTGAATTTATTCCGATGTCAGCTTGTGGCTTGATGTGATACGAGATCAATTTCTTAACGCTTCCAGTAGATTCTGAAACTCCCTTCCGATTTGTAATATTGGCTAATTGGAGAATATCAAATCCTGTAGAATCAAAACATTTAGTCACATAATGATATAAGTTCCATTCATATTCGGCCTGAAGAAATGGTTGAACAAATATCTAAATCATCCGGTGTTCCAAACCCTATCCAGTGAAATGCACGAAGTTTCCTATATCAGAACTATCAGGCTAAGGCCAGCGCTGCCAGATCGTGCTCATTTCTAAGATTTCTGCTCATTTTAAAGAACAATGTCTTAGAAAATATTATTGGGATTATTTCTAAGGAACGTGCTTATATTTGATTTGCGTGCTTAGTTTGTCTTAGACATAGAAAGTATCTAATGACACATGTTGGTTACGACTATCGGTAGGCCTCTTTTCGTTTCCCAAAATTTATGAGATGCACAAGCTGATTTCCAAGGACAAAGGACTGCTGAAGCAGATCATTTCTGATGAAAAATATTACAAGTGTTACACTTGTTCTTTCTCGCTTGAATAGAACGATATACAAAGATTGTTGTTTATTTTTGGCGGTAAGATGTTTTCCCAAACGTGCTCATTTTTTGGTCCAGACAGTTGGCAGCCCTGGCAACAGCTTGTAGGGATTGCAAGTATTAGTTGTAAGGATGCGCGTTATTTTACATACCTGGAACACTTTGAATATTTCCAGAATTGCAGAAATCTCCTAAAAGAAATGTGTAGGTACAGGTTAGGGTTCCATTCATACTACGATATCATTGATTAATGCACTGATTAATCGACAGGCGATGGCGATTGATCGGTTTTGATCATTGGCCATTTTTGTTTTTATTATAATTAATAAGCAAGTATGCTGGAGCAAAAAAACCATGGGTGACAGAGAAATTTGAAACACACATTGGAATCAACATGTCAAAATACATAGAAACATTTATTATTTCCTAGGACAAATAAACTAAGCCTATTCCCAGTGCTTGAACCGGTGATCCCCATTATAAATAATTAACTTCTCCTTATTTGGTATCGGCCGACGATGAAAAGCTGATTGATCGGTAATCAGTCAGTAATCATTTGCCTATCGCTGCATTCCTATTATAGACATCTATCCTAGTACACAAAATGTTATAAATATTAAACTCACCATTGCAGATAAATTTATTAAGACATGGAATTACTGGTTTCAAATCGCTTAAACCATCGACTTTGATCAGATGAGATTCGATTGGACTCGATACAAATAATTCGAGGTTATTTTTTGCCTCTGAATTTCCAACCTGAAAGAAATATATAGTATTGGGCCACTTCAGGTCAAACACAATCCTATATATATTTTCACACTTACATTCAAAGCAAATCTTTCTATGCCAGCAGCATCTGCGTCCTTTATTGCCTGGATGACACCATAACTTTGTGGCCAAATTCCATCCGAAATCAAAATCATAATTCGACGAACGTTGGAATTTCTAGCTCCGTTGGATTCCGAAAACCTGATTATTTATAAAAGGCACGTTATGCAACCACTTGTGACCCTATTAAGTTTTGACTGATGGGTCAAAGGTTTCTTATTTTTACCCCCAGGACAGGGGTATAGGGAGTAGAATTTTATAGACACCTAATGATGGTAATAATTGTGACCAATAATAGTAATAGTGACCAATCAATGTAATAGTGAACAATAGTGGGAGAAATCTCATGACATGATGAGGAATGTAAAGAAAAACTTAATAACAGTTCTTGGTAATTTGTTAATAAATCTGTTTCAAACTTACATTTCGATTATACTTCGCCTCAGAAATTTTCCCGTTCCGACATCTCGCTGACGTTCTATCCTCAAGATGGCAGGAATGAGCGATTTCATCGAGAAATAATCACTAAGATAGATTTCTGTTTCCACATTCCGGTTATTTCTTTGCATGATTCCAACCTGAATGAAAACATTATATCTGAATGAGAATTTAATACAGGACAACTTGTGGGTGAGGGGCAGTGGGTAACAGAGTCTATGGAGCAGAGGGGAAATGGATGTTTTAGCAGCAATGAATTAAAGTCAAGATGGCTTAACTTGGCCAGCAGCAGCCAAAGAATTAACCAATGATGGTTATAATAGTAGTAGGAAATAAAACAGGTGATGATGTATGATCAAGGGAGAGTATCACTTCCTAAACATGATATTTACTGAAATGTTAAGTAGCCAGAGGTGCTAGAGGGAATGTGGGGAGAGGCCTCATGACATGGTGAGGGGTGGAACACAGAAACATCGCTGCGCTACTCTTAATTAAACATGTAAAACAATGCAAGCACCTTTCCACAAGATATGACTAGATCCCATTTAAAATGCCCTTGTACCATAAGCATTGACTGGTAGAAACAGTCACTACACCACATCAATTATACCCATAATACAATGCAAACCCATTTCATAAAAGCCAATTCATTAGATCACAATCATCATACCCTTGTTTCATCAGCATTGACTGGTAGTGAATCAACAATATGAGATACAAACAGAAGCATCTTCTGAAAGTTTTCATTTTGACTCTGTGTTCCATCAACAATGAAAACAATGTCAGTTGGTTGATTATAACACTTGCCTGGAAAAATCAAAATTTAATCATAAAACGTAGGAAGAACAACAATAAGACCTGTTTAATTCAAAGTAACTTGTATTATGCAATATCTAGTGTTCAATAGCTTTGTAATATGAAATAGAACAGTGCTCAGTTCACCATGTTAGTGGTGAACTCTAACCTAGAAACTAGGTTAGATTCTATATTGTGAGAATGAATCAAAGTACATATCATGTCATTCCTATACACATGTACCAACAGATATAATATGTCATGTATAGATCCAGTCTCACTCTGACTATTGAGTAATACACACAAGTTAATATAGTATTAGAAAATATTTAACTACAGCTGGGTTTTGGCAATGAATTGGCTTTCCATAATAAACTACTAAATTCAAGATGAAGTTTAATCAGTTATACAGATGTAGAGTCATAATGCGCAGTTACGTAAACAGGCAAGAAACAATAATTACTCCTCATCTAACAGAGATTATGAAATGCAATAATGTATAGGGTTCGTCCCAACATCTATATCAGAAATGAACAACTTCTTTGACTATAGAACATAATTTTCTCTTGAAATCTCTGTGGACCATTGCGAATAGAAGAAAAATAAGTGTATATGCCAGGGGTGACCAATACGTCGATCGCGAGTCAAAATGAGTCTCGAACAGTGGTAGTAGGTAGATCATTTTGACTTGATCATTTAAAAGCAGCTCGCATGCTGAAAAAGTGTGGCCACCCCTGGCATATACAATCAATTTCTCTGGTTACCATTAACCACCGAGTCTCTTAACCACTTGCACTACACTGATCTATGCACTCAAACAAACGCTGAGTTAGTTCTAGAGTAGAATGTTCTAACTTACTTTCTCTTTTAGGCAATATTTCTTTTTCATTTTTCAGATTGGCTGCGAGAGACAAAGTAGGCTGTTTTTTTGATGAAAATTTCTCTGGAAGATGAAAAACAAATGGTTGACATGAGCAGCGGAAGAGAAATATAATAATGTCTCTCTACCTTGAAGTTTTTTCCCAAAGTTTTTTCTAAATTTAATCCTCTTCAGACTTTTTTCAATGCCTAGATGTTTCACATTGTGTTTCTTGAGAGTTTTCTGCTTCGATTTCAATTTCCAATCAATGGATTTTTTCTGATTATAATGCAATACATCGGTCAGCTATTAGTTGCAGGTTGATTCAATCAAATAAATTTATATTGTCATACAACTTGATATAAATCTGTACCGTCTGGTTATAAATAAAGTTCAACATGATTATTCCTTATAACAGTAACAAAGTATAATGAAAAGCTCTTTCATTTCAAGGTATATAGGTGATGAATTTGAGCTAAGGCTGAACAAGCTTTTCATATTTCTATATTTTCATTTCAATTACCAATTTCCAATAGGCAAATATAAGCATCCATCTAAACATTCACTACTAATTATATTGAGAATGTAAATCACAAACCAATTGTTAGCACTAGCTTAACAGTATGGTTTCCTTGAAAACACACAAGTGCAATAAACTATTACTAAATTGTTTACCATATTGGTCTCATTCTACCTCAAACATTCATTGATAAGCAGAATTCATTGAGAATGTGAATCTCAAAGGAAGCTGATAGACGCTAAGCTAAGCTAAAGACGTTCTAAACCGTTGTAAAGTAGACGAGATGAAAATTCAGGCTAATTAAAAAACGCTTTGCAGACAATCAATAATCACGCCGTGTCAATACGTTAGATAACATAATTGCGCAATTATATGTCATCACGTTGCGTGAACGCATTTAAATTGAATGAATGTCTAGTGCCGAACATTCAAGTCGCTACTATGATTATCTAACAGGACAATATTAACCCATATACACGCTAGTCCCAGACACAGAAAGTCGCGTGTCGTAACAGATGAAAGAATAGTCTTACATATTTCCGTGACCCCTACTTCCGTAATTTCCCGCAGTAAACGTGATCACTAGCGAAGAGAAAGCAACTCATGACGGCCACAACATCATCTCTCACTAAAATCCCACAGAACTTATTATCAAATACTCTAAGTAGTAAATTAATGACATTACCACAATTATTATCACTATTTTATACCTTAAAAACCTTTCGTTATCTTGAAAACTGTAGATTTCAATTTACAAAATGTCAGGAAAAAAACGGCATGCGGCATTTGAGCGATGGCGCAACATCTATGACGTAGTGACCACGTGAGACAATCTACTGTGACCAATACAGCACCCGATATTAGCTGGATTCATACATAAGTATATAGAGTAGCAGCAGTACCATATGTACTATATGTAACACATATACCAGAAGTACCACCTGTACGCAGTATTTAGTATTCTGGTACAGCAGTAATTAGTATTTAGCTAGTACTGCTGATTTTGCTGGTGCAGTACTGTGGGTTTAAGTATTGTTCCGATGGTGCAACCTCGATAACGTAAGGACCACGTGTGACGATGTACTGTGACCAATACTGGACCTCACATTATCTGGATTCTTGCTGAAGTTGACCCCAATTTCCGAAAATTTTAACTTAATTTACAAAATAATTAAATTCAAACTGGCAACTAGACCTTGCAACTCGTGAGGTCAGAAACGGAAAAAAATAGTCAGAAGCTAGACTTCATTTAACTGCTTTCCACTACGGTATTTTTAACTTTCAGCGGAAATTCGAACTTTTACATTACCAGAAAGGTTTCCTCCCTCCAGTCCGTTAATTAAGGGTTATTAAGGGAATAGGGGAAGGCGCCAATGCCTGTGAATGTTAGCTGGGATATACTTACATTCTTCCTTTGCATTTTCTTTTTTCCGCATCTGTGTTTCCCACAGTCGGCCGTTTTCCTTGTGGGAGCTGAACGTGGATCGACAAAGATGTCTTCCTTCTTGGATAATTTAAAGTTTGCTTTCGTTTTATTTTTGATCATCGCTTTCTTCTGCTTTTTTGCCGCCAACTTCTTCGCCTTCTCTTTACGAGTTTGAATGCTGGGTGCTGTTTTACTAGCGGACGCTGCAGTTAAAACCCTGGTTTGATTTTTCATCAGATGAATGTTGAATAAACTTGATGAAGATGTTGACTTTAAAACTTTGGTGACGTGAAGATCAGTCTGATTGCTCTCAAATCCATTCAGACGATTTTGAACACCTGCTACGATCAATAAATTTCAATATTCCTGATAGCAACGGTGACTAGAAAAAGACATCAACGTGCATAGCGCTGTTCAAACTCCTTACACTGACTATGTAGCAATAAGCACCGGTTATTTTAAAAGAAAAAAAATGTTGAACTGTAGTTGGGTTTCGGTACTTAATTGGTTTTCCATAATAAACTACTAAATTCAAGATGAAGTCGAATCAGTTATACAGATGTGGAGTCAAGAGTGCACAGGATCATGAAAAGGCAAGAAATGGCAAAGAAATATAATTAGGTATCATATAAAGAGATCAAGTACTAGAAATAAAATATATGGTCCGCGTCAATTCTATTAATATCAGAATAAATATCACTCACCCGAATCATGAGCACGTGTACTTTCCAAAGAAACAACGATGAAAACAATTGCGATAGCACAGCTACAGATGAATTTCATCCTGAAGCAGAATACCCTGAATAAAACAACAACTTGCTTGGTATTATCAAATGCTAGACTGTAATATTACCGTACGCAGTTCCCTTTATAAATGGATCGGCGAAATGAAATTGTATGCAATGCCTCGTTCTAGTGTTACGTTATTAAACAATGTGATCACTTCATCCCTAACAAGTAAACAATACAGTACATATATTACACTGATCAAATTAGTTAGGAACCAACTGTTAAATTCCATGTTACAACGAATGGGTTG
>QRAM01000653.1:26194-37995 GCA_013436055.1 Halocynthia roretzi | reverse complement strand
AACATCCAAATTTAAAAGAGGTGATAAACACTTCTAGATCATTGTTTCAGTAATAATGATACTTTTTACAATTTCGTACCGCTAGTTTCCTTATAGGACAATAAAAGAATTATCGGTATCAATGGTTCCATGTTGGTGGAATATTCCAAATTCCGAACCACAACTAATGTCATTTGTATAATTACTTTTTTCATAGGACTATAGTCGTGCTGAGCAAAATAGATTAAGGTTACTTAGTGCAGGACATTACTAGTAATAAGCCCAGAACAGATGAGAAAATTTATATTTCAAACTGTTCATCAAAGTAAATTACAATGTACAATGAGAAAATATGGGCCCCGATGAGTGGATATGGACATGTACATATAGTGCATGTGCCGAGGGACATATTTTTTATAAATACACTCTGTGCAATATTCTTCTCTAAAGGCCCTTCTTTTGCCACTACTGATAGTCCTCCTCAGAATCATAGGCCGCCCCATGAGATCAGGGTACATTTGTGGGTCCTGATTTGTACATATACCTACCCATATACCTACTCTGGTACGACAAGTTTCCTCTTATACATNTCCAAATTCCGAACCACAACTAATGTCATTTGTATAATTACTTTTTTCATGGGACTATAGTCGTGCTGAGCAAAATAGATTAAGGTTAGTTAGTGCAGGACATAACTAGTAATAAGCCCAGAACAGATGAGAAAATTTATATTTCAAACTGTTCATCAAAGTAAATTACTCATGTGTGCTCAGAGTCTGCCCCCCTCCCTTCCTAACCTCGGACCCATGGGACTCAGCATAGCCCTAGTTCCTCAAATCGATTCCTACCTATGGATAAGATCCCTCCCAATGATTCTATTTACATACCGTTTAATTAACATTTCATTGCAACAAACCTTTTGCTTTGTTGCAGGAACAAAGCCAGATCAACATCAGGAAAAATGAATGGACTCCTTGCATTTTGTACTTCAGTAATAGCACGACGGCGATGTACTTGACGAATAACTCCGAATCTATCGTATTAATTTAAAGTAAGTAGAAATCTATTGGTAAATAGTCACATATGCTAACTTTGCATATTTTAGGCATTTGTTACGCCAGCATTTGTTGTACTTATGATCGTTAAATAGTGTTTCTATAAGACCTTTACGAATTTCTTTATTCAGATAATTAATTTTATTTGTTTAAACGCACCCCAACTACGACGTCCAGATAACTGAAAAAGTTCTATGCCCATATATAATACACACCCTGACTACCGTATTTACTCGATTATAAGCCGCCCTTGATTGTAAACCGCACAAAATGATGAAAAAGAGCCGCACTAGAACATAAGGTAGCCTACCTGAGCCTTTTCGATCATTTTTCTACGGCAATGTCACAAACAGCGGACAATATGAAACTTTTAATAAACTTTTCATTTATTTTAACATCCACTGTCATCATCGTCATTGATAATGTCGTCAATGTCATTCTTAAACACGAGCCATCGCAGTTTGAACGTTAATGGTATGGTGAGGGAAAAATGTGAGGCGCGCGAAATGATAAAAAAACTACCATTGTCCAAGCAACTTGCTTTACGAGCCGCTATTCGTGAGTATTTTTGTAAGCCGCACGAAATGATGAAAAAAGACAATAAAAGCCGCGGTTTTTAATCGAGTAAATACGGTATATTAAGTCCGCAACTAATGCTTTGTCAGCATGTATCTAAAATTTTCTGGAATGCTCTTATCTCCTATTCATGAATAATTTTAGAGGCAATAAAATGCGTATTATACTTCGAGATTTACGGCAGTAGAAACCCAATGTGGTATTGAAACAATATCCAAAGATATTCCACAACTAGGTTAATGGGAGGGAATCGGGTTGTTAAGTGGGGAAGTTCATTCATTCACTGACCAATTCACGATATACTAACGCATAAGGCTGAAAATATGTGAAATCTAAATATCACTCCCACAATTAACGATGAGAACAAGAACAATGCGATTCGAGCCTCGCATGAAAAACCAATAATTGGGAAAACAGAGAAAAGAGGTCTGGTGAGACGCGGAATGTAAATATACTGATTAATGTTCCGGAGATATGATGGTGATCTTAATGCTGACTGGAGGGATTAGAGTTTATGATTTTAATACCTGCCGAGGAGTAGATTGTATATACCAAAAATTGTATTTCGTAGTACAACATTGTAATAAAAATCCGAAACACAAAGATAAAGCCACGTGTTTGATTCAGCCGAAGTATTACGTGACCTAACGACATTTGGAAGAAGATCGCGAGTCTCCTCTTCCTTTTTTCTCACCGACAACAATAATTGGTTCTTTAGTCAATCTATTTATAACAAACTCCTTACCCCCAAAGCGGCCGAAAAAAATATGTAACGAGCGAGCACGATAATCCGTGGTTGGGTTAGACGAGGTATATACCCGGTTTCGTTCCGAAATTCCTAAAGGAGGTAGTGGGCAGTTGTGATGACGGTCATAAGTGCGATCGTTAAGTAAGAAGTACATGTATACGTTTAGATGCGAACCACCACGATTCTAATATACCAACACTGCACTATTTACCCTTTCAATACTTATGTCAATCAAATGCAAAGTACAGTAGAACCTCGTACTACGAGTGCACCATTGTGCGAGCAACTTGCTTTACGAGCAGGCATTCGTGAGTATTTTTGTATCGTACGACGAATGAATGTAAATAAAGTAAATGAAGAGTCATGCACGTCATACACAGTGACAAGGTAAAGATATAAATAGTTTCTAACTGATTCTAAGGAACAGCACGTGCTCAATTTACCGCGCTCCTTCCACCAAGCTGCACTCGCTCAGTTCATGCTCAAACACTAATAAAACTCAATAAAACCTTTTCATTTTTTTGTATAATCTCTTCTGTTTTTATTACATGTACACATGTATTGTTATCATATTTCTAACTGCACATTTTCTGTTTAAAAAATACCTTGAAAAAGGCATTTTGCATGGTGTTTGGAGGCTGGAACGGATTAATAGTTTTCCGTTCATTTCAATGGGAAAATGGCGTAAATTGTAATACGAGCTCGGTCTTGGAACAAATTGAACTCGTACTGCAAGGTTCTACTGTAACTTATCCGCTATTATCCGACTAGACCTTAGCAAAGCTATTGAAGCAAATTCGTCTCCCAGTTATGTTGTTGAACTAACTAACTTATATTAAAGCTAATACAGCCGTACTGAACAGATAAAACTAAATTTCCGTGTTAGCTCACATGAGCTCATTCTCATAGATAATGACAATTTTTCTGTATTTCCGAACTGTGGTAGATGTCACAGAAATGTCGGTGGAAGGCTGCAACCTTTATCATTTACAATGGTTTATGCATGGAAGTATAGCAGACTGTTATGAGTTACCCATATTGCATACCTATATAAAATACTCAAGACTTCCAAAATGTTTGAATTTTCGAAAGATCTGGCTCGAAATCAAACCGAAGTTCCGCTATAATAAGAAATAAGAAATTAAGGGAGAATGGTTCAGCGGTGGGGAGCGCGTCTCACAATTGAGAGGTTGCGCGTTCGAACCCTGGCTGAGTTATCACCGTGTACTTGAGTGAGACACAATCACCAGCACCATGTTAATGCAATACGCTTTGGCTGTAATTTATTTCTTTTTTGTTTTGATCAGGAGCAAATGTATATGGATGCAGTTTATATCACGTGACGTGACGATCTCACGTCAGTAATGCTGCATAGTGTCCCCACAAGCCCGAAATTACATTCGTAATATACAATAACATATATGGGGTCAGTTACTGTGGTCATAGTCAATGCATTATATTGCCTTGCAATCAGCCCGAAATATCATCGCTTATTTCACATAGAGCGTCAATGCGATATTCCTATATGCGGAAAAGCGTTAGCAGTGAACTCGTGGACTCTTTACGTGCCGACGGCAATAACTAGTACATGACTAGATAGAATTTCATGATTTTCTGGTTTATATTTCTTACTTTACAGGGGTGGTTGTAAAAAATAAGGGGACACGAACCCACGTAGGGGGCGGATGGTGTTGACTTGAAAATTCAGCTTATATCATTGGTATATATCTGTGTGTAAGCACATATATATAGTTTGCTGTGAATCACACGCAATTTTGAATGTAGATGATACACTGCAGTGATCTGATCTAAGTACGGTGATGCTAGTAGTGGTACTGTGGCAATTTACAGATGGAAGTTCTGTATAATTGTAGCACAATTCTAGTTATTGTACCATCCCAAAATAAAACTCATCCTCCACTAGTGAGATAGTAACTTTGAAGTTTACCGTTTAAAATCATTTAGCAAATGCATTTAAATACCATGCATTTATTAATTTCAATATTAATGTGTAAAGTAAAGTAATTTTAATCATCAAAATATGTGTGTAATGATCTCTGACCAGACCAGATGACCTCCCAGTCCGATTACGATTTCTCCATCTACTCTGTGTTTTCGTTCGAATATTCTTTTTTATTTTTTCATTCATTTACACAAGGTGTGATGGAAATTATTTTTAGTGTTGTGTGTCCTATTGTTAGTTTTATATGTGTGTAATAGTTATGGTGAAATATTAGCGTCGTAGATTATATGTAAAATATTTTCATCATCAATATCATAAGACTCGATAACCAGAGTTAATTCAGCATGCAAAATCTCGTGCATTAGAATGAAAAAATCGCTCCGGGGAAATTTTGAATCAAACGTCCGTAATATGATTTCTACTTGTCCAATCACGTTAAAACATACAGAAAATCTTTTTTATAGCCGTATATACATTCTGAGTAATAGTAGGATGGCCGGAGAAATCTATCATATTCATTTCTGCAACTACATCGAGTTAATATAATTCAAACAAACTCATTATCTCCATCACTTAATTCAATCAGTTATTATATCACACCAACCAACCGTAACCTACGTTTTCCTCCCTTGTACATATCCCTACATCCCTCGCTTGTACACAAAGATTATTTCAATATCACATTTACAATTCCAGTATTTTCTTAATATAATTTTATTTTTTATTTACAGTTATAGAGAAAATATATTTTCGGTTTGATAACCTGGAAGCATAAAGAAACTACACACAATTTGATAAAGAAATGTGCTTGACTGCTTCATGTCAGAAATCTAAATGTGAGTATATAATACATCAGGGTGGTCCAAGATTGCGATCATGAAGAGCTGCGAGAGGTTTGAGGGAAAAACCTTGTGGGCCGCATATGGGGAAACTCCCCAACTTTTGGAACTAATGAATGATGACTATATATAAGACGATTCGCGATAAGTCGACCCTTAAAATAAGCAACACCACTTCCTTCCAACTATCAAGAATTATGTTTTAATTAGCATTTAAGTATCATATAAAATTTAACAAGTAGCTGATACTGAGCTGGCAAGGTTAGAGCTTGACATAAATAATAAGCAATGCACAGCTTACTGCAGCAACAAGTTCATGTTCTTTATTGCTTTACTACAGCACTGTTATGCCACAATAGGGAGAGCTTGATTCTAGGAAACTATGGTTTCATGTACAGTATACCAAAAGTGCTCTGCGGGCCGCACAAAATATGCCAGTGTTTGGACCACCCTGTAATACATCATTGAAAATGTCTGTAATAGAGAAACGTTAAGCAGTCATGGTAAGCTTACTATACGTCGTGGTATCAGGGGTCTATCCCAGTATCCGACCCGGTTAGCAGCGAATTGTCTCAGATTATATTGAAAGGCATAAATTACAAGAAGAAAATATAGTGATAGCCTTCTAGCAATATTATATCGTAATTTCATGACATCACAAACATAACAAGATTTTGTCAGTTCGCTTTGTCCCGGTTTGGATGTAAAAAATTATAGCTAGCCTAAGTTATGGTCCAGCAATTTCTGTTCAAGTATTTTGAGTTTAGTGTGTAAAAGGTATCCGCTTGGCACCTATGTATCACTAATATTCGAGACAATAAAGGACAGGGCCTACTAGGTGAGCCCATTAGTCAACAACATGCAGTGGTGCCAACAAGTAGGCTACAACTTCAACGGCTCGGTAATTATAATAAAGCATCATGGGCAACCGGGTGTTCCCTGCTAATTATAATGAAGGTTAAGAATTTCCATTTCGATATGTAACCAAGGGGATGGAGGAAGCATTTTTGTTTAACTATTATTTTTCAGCAGTTGTTTTTATCTAGCCCAGAGGCCCATATGTTACCTTTCTTTATACAAGGGATGCTTTCAAGATTATAGAATTTCTGAGAAAGGATTTTCAACCTCCATATATAATAGTATTAAATCATGAACTGTTTTTTTCAAAGCAAATTTATACAACTTATACAAAAGCTTCCATAGTAAAGGTTTTAATTCAAATATGTCATCTGTAGTTAAACTGTGCTGCTGCAATTCACAGTAGAAGATATAGTGGGCAATATAGTTGGTTCTGTATCAGATGAAGAGGTTTCCACTTTCTTGGGGAGAATCTGTGTGACGCACTGTGGTTTCCACCACATTTTGCGCACTTCCTCTTTCCTGACGCATAGTAGCAGGAAGATGATAAATCCCTGGAAATTCAAACCGTTTAAATAGTTCAATTTACCAGAGTTTACCGAAAACATTTCCATGTATTCAAGTGAGTTTTCTTTTTTATTGCACACGGGGAATGGTTTATTTGTTTTAATTATAGGTATGTTATAAGTATAAATATTAGTTATGCCATTAGGTTCAGTAACTAACCTTGTGTGCGCTGGTTGCACATCTTGTGTGTGCATAGATTAGGGGTATATTGATAAAAAGTAAGGAAAGTTTTGCGTGAAATTCATTTTTAAGGGCAAGTCAGATCACGATACGTATCTGATATTGTACTGTAATTATCAAGAAATTCCAACTTAATATACATCGGCAATTGGGCTGTTGTTGCATGATTTTCTTATGGCAAAAATGTCAGAGATGTCTTGGACAAAACCAACTTAGTTACTCAATTACCTGCAGTGCATTTGCAATTGAAAACAGCACAGAGAATATGCCGTTAACATATTCATCATCAGTGATCATCAGTGGTATAGCAAGAATCCAAGGAAGTCCAAACAATGTGCTTAGAGTCGGTACAATTATAAGGTTGTTGTTATCTTCTTTTCTTGTTGAGCGAATCTGGATATTAATGAACCATCGTTTAGTAAAATACTCGTAATTCAGTGCTTTTTTGTACTTTATAAGAAGTTTATTCTCTAGTACCAAATGGATGGCCTCCTTCTACACAGAGGGCATTGAATAACACGAGTCTATAATAGGACGAATAGAATTTTCAACACAGTAGAACCGTTAAGACAGTAGCATCAAACACAGAGTGACATCTCTATAAATCCAATTTATTTATGTCAAGTCACCTCGAGTTTTTTGTTGATCTTCCTGATTGTTACTATCGCTGTAACTGTATTGAAAGCCATCATTGCAAATACAGGAACCAGAACTCCAAAGTAAAGGGAATATTCTGTCAGCCAACAGTATTCACTGCTTCTGTAGTACGAGAAGAAACTATCTCCTGCAAAAACATTTTCAGAAGTTTAATACTATATTATGATAGACTAGAACCTTGCCCTGGTGAGCCTTACTGACCGACGTACTGTATCTTATATAGAGACCCTATCAACCTAATTAAGGGAATATGGGTGAAATTGACCATGGTAGGGGTTGGGATCTGATCAGACTTTAGTGATTTATAATAATATTCTAGCATAGTTCGACAAATCGCTAACTTCAGCTGCCTTGGTTATAAGATGCAGAAAAGTTATCATATGATGCCCTTAAAAATAAGATGCTTCAAAATTAAACTTAAATTAACGTACCGTCCTCTACAGGTGGTTTCCATCCTTCCAATTCCATGTCGCGAAATATCTGAGCCACGGTGAAAGTAGCTCCAGTCACAGCAGCCGAGAGAAGATACACTGACAATGCGGATTTATAGACGAACCCACCACTCAATTCTCTGATGATCCGAACGCATTTTCTGTAAAGAAATTTCCAATGTAAGTTTCATATTGAATCCAGAGTCAACTAGGCACACCTTAGAGGGGGGCACAGTACTGACTTCGGAGGGTCAATTTATACAAATTAATAGTTTTAGGAAAGAAACTTCATGAAATGAAACCTTGGTCTTCGAAAAACCACTGACGGCAATAATTTTAGTGGCTGATAGAATAACCTCTTGCCATGCTACGATTCCACAGTTATTAATATATTATTTAAAGTTCAGAGACTAAGAGAATTCTGAAACTTTGATTTACACCAAAGTTTGCCGAAATCGGCTGGATTTGAACATCAGGAAAGAAAAGTAGATATCAATGTGTTTAGTGACTTCCTAAATTTGTGGTAGTAGTTTGACCCTGTACCTGTACACTCCAATGCATTCAACCGTCATCCATCCCCAGGATGATAGCAGAGTGAATTGTAGTATAAAAGCAGTTGCTGTACAGGAAGCAGGATTTTCCTTCATATCAACAGCGATTGAAAATGTTAGATAAAATGCAAGCAAAGTGGAGGAGAGAAAAAGATGAATCTGATTCACTCTGCTCTTGCAAAGTTTTCTGAAAAAAAATGTAGCTGAAATAATGTCGCCATTTTTCAACGGACCTTTTCATCCTAGTTTAATGCACAAACAAAGAAAACCTGGCTTCAGGAGTTGGCAAAGACCTCTGTTAAAGGGTTAGTCTGGGATCCAAATTTTATATTAATGACTATTCTTGATATCCTTTTGTCTGTAGTGATCTGTTTGTGGTTTTATCCACATTCTGATTATTCGATGACGATCGGACGAGTGTATTTTCATAGATTTACAGTAAACCATACTTATTTTGTTACAGATCAAATCTGATAGTTTCCATGTATTCATAAACTTACCTGTTGCTTAGATAAATCAGTAGTAGCAAGGCAAGGGAGACTGCTGAAAGCAGGCATGCAAACTTGCTGAAATTGTTCAGATGGATCGAGTCGATCGTAGGGTGAACTTGCTAGAAGTATTGAAAACATTAGTTAAAATGATGCAATAATTAAGCAGAAAATACCAGAGTTTTCCATGAATAAGCCCTGGGCGATAATTCGGAAAATAGGGGATGAGGAATGTAAACTTAATTTACAAATATATGTTCATGGTCTTGTAAATGGGAAAAAGNAAAACCACTGACGGCAATAATTTTAGTGGCTGATAGAATAACCTCTTGCCATGCTACGATTCCACAGTTATTAATATATTATTTAAAGTTCAGAGACTAAGAGAATTCTGAAACTTTGATTTACACCAAAGTTTGCCGAAATCGGCTGGATTTGAACATCAGGAAAGAAAAGTAGATATCAATGTGTTTAGTGACTTCCTAAATTTGTGGTAGTAGTTTGACCCTGTACCTGTACAATCCAATGCATTCAACCGTCATCCATCCCCAGGATGATAGCAGAGTGAATTGTAGTATAAAAGCAGTTGCTGTACAGGAAGCAGGATTTTCCTTCATATCAACAGCGATTGAATATGTTAGATAAAATGCAAGCAAAGTGGAGGAGAGAAAAAGATGAATCTGATTCACTCTGCTCTTGCAAAGTTTTCTGAAAAACAATGTAGCAGAAATAATGTCGCCATTTTTCAACGGACCTTTCCATCCTAGATTAATGCACAAACAAAGAAAACCTGGGTTCAGGAGTTGGCAAAGACCTCTATGTAATGCATGAGTCAGAGTCGAACAGGTCCCCAAAAAAGGGTTAGTCTGGGATCCGAATTTTATATTAACGACTGTTCTTGATACCCTTTTGTCTGTAGTGATCAAACTGATCTGTTTGTGGTTATATCCCCATTCTGATTCTGACGAGTGTATTTTCATAGATTTACGGTAAACCATACTTATTTTATTACAGATCAAATCTGATAGTTTCCATGTATTCATAAACTTACCTGTTGCATAGATAAATCAGTAGTAGCAAGGCAAGGGAGACTGCTGAAAGCAAGCAAGCAAACTTGCTGAAATTGTCCAGATGGATCCAGTCGATCGTAGGGTGAACTTGCTAGAAGTATTGAAAACATTATTTAAAATGATGCGATAATTAAGCAGAAAATACCCGAGTTTTCTGTGAATAAGCCCTGGCATATAATTCAAAAAATAGAATTCGAATGCAAACTTAATTTACAAATATATGTTCTTGGGCTTGTATATGGGAAATAGCTCAAACAGCGAATGTACACAATTGTCATGTATTTTCTATGTATAATTTCGAACTTGTTTTCAGAAACCGATAATTCTGAACATGGAATGCGGAATTTAGAATGGTGTACTGGATATATCAAGGCAGTGTGATTGACCTATGGGAGCTTCATAGGTTAGCTGGTTCTTTATTATTTTTTAAATAAGTAAACTATTGGTTAGTTTGGTTGTCTGCCACTTTAGTACATGACTGTACAAAATAGTGTAAGGCAAGTACTGCCAAAAACCATATCCTGCGTAAACCGCTTGTGATTCAAAAATTTGATGAAAGAATTTTAGCAGCTTCGGTGCAATGTAAAGATATTTCAAATGCTTGTTATTTACCATAATTAGTGCGAAATTAGTTGTATGCGAGCACTGGCATTCATTGCTGTTGCTGTGTTCCACAAACTCGCATCCGTCAAAAAACCAGTCACGCTTATCAATGCTGTAATAACCGCAACGGATCCATCTTGCTCCCTGGTGAAATTACAAATGAAAATTTATTTGCATTAACCTTCAACTTATGTACTAGCTGGATTCACAGCAAGGGCAGGCGCTCCTCGACTTATGAATATGATACAGAAATGATAAGCCTTGAGCCATAATTTGAATAAAAGGTGTATGAGGAATGCAACATGTCTTCAATATAAAGACACTCCCGACTAACAAACATTCATTAATACAAATGAAGTTCGATTCAAGTCATGCTGCTACTACTGAACACAGGGCTGTTGAAGTTATAACCGTTCTGTTATTCAGCTGCCATTATGTTACTAACTGCTGTAACATTATCGCGATTAACTTCCGAAAATTTACATTTCAAATCACAATATGTGACGCATTTGATTGACATTCGAAACTTCCGTGTTGTGACTACTTGCTCGTAAATAACCGACCGTTTATAGACGGAAATCATGACGAGACCTTTGTCTCGTAACCATCAAATGTTTCACTCGGAAGTCACGCCTTATACAATACCTACCTTATAGCTATTGGTAAATACATATGCGTACTGTAAGTTGTGGCAGTCCAATTTTTTTTAGTAATTGTTTTTCATTATAAAGTTTTTTAATGGGAATTTGCACAGTGCATTCAGTGGGCATTCATAATTTCATCTGGTCTACTATATGTGGTGTCGGAAAATCGGTTGTATATGTTTAATCCCCAATAATTGAATTATTAGAGACTAGTTTCACATTCTCGGAATGATAAAGTTTCTTCATCTATAGTCTCACCATGTTTTTCTTTTTTGGTGGCAAACTGATATTGTACTTTATGGGTTCTGGTAGATTTTTCAGACTGTGATTCCCGAATTTGATGCTGAAGGTCTAAAGCAAAGAGATGATAGATTTATATTTAATTTCTGTTAAGTTGGAATCTAGCAATGTACGTACACCAGTCTCTCATTACATGCGAGCGATGCGTAACGAGATAACTTCGCATAGTGTGAATACTTATTCCAATGAAGAAAATAAGGATGTGTTCTGACAATAACCTACAATCATAATTTAGCCACCATTTTATAAAAGACATTACCACAAGGCAATAATAATAATATTATAATACCAG
>QRAM01000653.1:0-25805 GCA_013436055.1 Halocynthia roretzi | reverse complement strand
GATTCACAGCAAGTACAGGTGCTCCTCGACTTATAAACATGATACAGAAATAATCTTGAGTCTTGAGCCATAATTTGAATAAAAGGTGTATGAGGAATGCAACATGTCTAACTAACAAACAAAGTTTGATTCAAGTCATGCTGCTATTTCTGAACACAGTACTGTTGAGAATAGTCTACCATTCTAAGAATGCTAAAGGTTCTTCATCTATAGAAGTGATTTCCAAACTGTGTGTCGCCTGCAGTGCGTAAATTAAACATAAAACGTATTTTTGTATCAGTATCTCTCATAAGGGATTGAATTAACCTCTGGTTTGTTATTGAAACTGAATTACTGTGTCGTAAAATTATGTATGTTTAAATGTGTGTCACCAACTGGGAAAGTTTGGAAATCTCTGATCTATAGTCTCACCATGTTCTCCTTTTTTGGTGGCAAACTGATATTGTACTTTATGGGTTCTGGTAGATTTTTCAGACTGTGATTCCCGAATTTGATGCTGAAGGTCTAAAGCAAAGAGATGATAGATTTATATTTAATTTCTGTTAAGTTGGAATCTAGCAATGTACGTACACCAGTCTCTCATTACATGCGAGCGATGCGTAACGAGATAACTTCGCATAGTGTGAATACTTATTCCAATGAAGAAAATAAGGATGCGTTCTGACAATAACCTACAATCATAATTTAGCCACCATTTTATAAAAGACATTACCACAAGGCAATAATAATAATATTATAATACTAGTATTCGACATAATAACTATATTAAAAATCATAAATAAGAAATGTAATCATCGAAAGGGGTGAGTGTGTGGGCTCTGGGGGACGATTGGTTGGGCAGGGTTACATGGGTGAGGTTAAGGGTTGCCAAGGTCATAAAACACAGAGAGAGGTGATGGCAGACAAATAGATCTCTCAGGAAGGTGAGTTTTGAAAAATTTTCTCGCACATAAGGAATATCTGAATATCAAACTCTGTTTTAAATTTGTGAAAAAGGGGTCATAATTCAAAACTTGAACTATGGTTTGCTTACTTTTTCACCGTTAGTTCTATTTTCAACGATCGTCCGATAAATTATGTGTGATCGTCTCATACACATCTGTGAAAATGCGCCTTATACGTTGTTAAATTCATTTTCTTCAAAATTTACTTGGGGCAGTGCATAAAGTATGTAATACTTTATACTTTGTATTGGTAAATAGGTGAATTTGACCATTTTGAAGTTACCGTAGTTGACAAAAGTTGTGGCCACTTTTAAGAAAATAACTCGTTTTGAACTTACATGAAATTGACTGAATCTCTTCAACGTTGTTACGTAGAGTTCGTTGTTCGCATAGAAAATGAAACTGGATAAAACGTTATCCGTGTTTGGTGTTTCATTATAAACCTTGTCCACGGCCGATGCTGGGATGAAACAGCTCACATTTGCCCCTGTGTTGTTTGTTGCAAGCGAATCTTTGTACACGATGGACTCGTTTCGTTCAGTTCTGATAACCTATCATAGGAAATAGTAAATTCTTTAAAAACAAGCTGTTGAAAATACTCGATGACAAAATATATTCTATTTCGACTACTCTATTCATTGACTTCAATAGTATTAATTAAAATAATTATATAATTCCGAATCCACTTGTAGCATAATAGCTTTAGCTTTAGCTTTAGCTGTAGCTCTAATAATTGTGATACCAACATAAATTATACTACTTTATAGCACCTTATCCTGTTAGAGTTTGTATGTACGGTGAAAGGCTGAAGATATACTGACTATTTGAATAATTTATTAAGGAGGTTCCGAGTATTTATTAATATTGAACATATTATTGAAGACTGCTTATGTTACAGTAAATTTTTGAATTAGGGTTTTCAGTAAATCACTGTTTTGGTCTTGGATTTAGTAACTCCCAACATTGAAAGGTTAGGGTTGGGTTTCGGGTGAGGGTTAATAATTCTAATAGTAAAATTGACATTAACCCGGTAAAAAAAATCGCCAACTCCAATTCCAATATCCCAAAAATTTCCAATTATTTTCCCTTTGGATTATTGGTACTTTACTTACTGCAAGAGAAATGCCCGGGCGTGGTTGTATTCTTCCTTCCTTGCCTACGACTTCTTGTAAGCATTCATAGATACTAAGCAGATCTATTTTGTTATCGTTGCTAAGTCCATCACCCTCCTGTAGATCTTCTGATATTCCAATAACAATCTTTGAATTTTCCAAGGATATCTGGTAATAGGAAGAAAGATTTTGGGATCCAAACACAAAATTCATACTTTGTGCTGTATTGCTGAATAAACTAGAAATTTGTATAGTTTATGCAATGTGGAGCTAGGTCAGGTTTTGTTTTGTTTGGCGAGCTATCCCGAACCCTCGAATTGTTTCGTATCCACCCACCTTTTGCCCATCCTCTGGGTTGCAAATAACTTCTTTGATTTCCGGAAGCACGACGTCAGGTAATTGTCCCAGAAATGTTTCATTCATCAATATTTTGTCCAACTGTACATTCAGAGAACCTGGAATAGAATTTAATTTTGTGATTAAGGTGTTTGTAACGAAAGTTCACAACGACTGGATCCTTTATTGGAACTTTTAAGAATCTTTTATCATTGGGGGAGCCCTTTATTAGTTTAAAGGCCAAGCAATAATCTATAGACCACCATTCTGGTCTAATCTATAAATGCGCCTTTACGCTACACACATAAACATGATAATTGATCTCGGGAATGTCGTGCATCCTTTTTTATGGAATAAATTGCTCTTTTACATAGCGGGAGTTCTAATAAATAAAACCAGAATACTGCGTAGGAGTGACTAAAAAACGTGCTATACTATAATATCCAGTTTACCTCATTTTGAGGATTTGGGGCAGTGTTGCAGTTAGGGACTGGATTAGATTTATAATGTCTCGTTGAATAATTTTTAGTTCTTTCAAATTTTAATTTCATTCCTAACTCAAAACCCTTATCCGAATCAATAATACAGGAATGCTGCGTAGCAATAACAAAAATATCGATACGATGCAAAACCTGCACTTATTAAGTCATTAAACAATCGATTGGAATTCGAGTCATGTCAAAACTTTTATCCGAGTCACTGATTTGGTCCATTACAATATCCAGAGAGGTTTCTTCTCTGCGGCAAACAAAAAGCATATATAAAATATGAATATATTATAGAAGTAAAATGATATATATCTTGTAGAGAAGATAAGAAGGATCATTTATTATAATTAAAACTGATGATTAAGAAACGCAACAAACCTTCCTGACAAATGAAATATCTTGCGGATAAACATTCAGAGTCCGCCCACTGACCAAATTTTGTGCTGTTACTCAATTTCATTATGCAAAGCTGTTCTGTGCCTTTATTACCTGGTTCGCCAGCACCCCTAAAATATAATTTTCAAAATTGATTTGTACGAATTAATATCTGATACCGTACTTTCGGATGGATTACCCGCGGACTGTCTATGGTTTTACATGAAAAAATCAAGGGTGCGAGTTATCCTACGAAGCGGGTGATAGATGATTTTTTTTACGAGATCGCTTGCACTCTACAGATACGTATATCGACAACTCCTAATTGCCGCACGCACGCACGTTTCTGGGTTAACGAAAGAACGGAAGAAATCGTTCGCCTACCTACTACTAATTACGCGTAAAGCACGTACTCGAACAACAGATTTGGCGCATTCGTTATTGCGTAGTTAGTAGTAACTCTGTAAGTACATAGCAAGGCTGGATTTCCTTGCGTGTTATACATCGGAGCGGGTTATCTAATAAATTTGAAACTAAAAGGGTTGATTTTGCCAGAGTGCGGATTATACACGGTAAGGGTTATACACCCGAAAGTATGGTAATAGGGTTAGAATAACCTTATTCGCTGTACTCGAGACAGTTAAGTTTATCGACTCGATTACAGAGTGTAATGCATCCTGACTTGGCATGTGACTTGATCATGTTTAATTCATTGGATTAAATTTTGAAACTTTAGAATACACAATCTGTTATATAAAATACATACACCATTTCATTTCAGATTTCGTTATGGAAGTGTATTCGAATCATTCATTTACCCTTTGATTCATAAGTCTGTCCCAGGAATAAATTACCAAATGACCAAGTTCAACCATCGCAATTTCCAAAAAATTCTACTCGATTTGCTCGCAAATAAGTTTTATCCTCGAATGGTATGATGATAATGATATTAGGGTCTTAGGGTCTCAACTTGTACCATTTTTCAAGTATAAAAATTTGTACAAAATACATTTACCAGTCACTGTATCCAGTAGTATCACTATTTACTGACGGTATCCTTATTCCATCTCCCCAATTCCATGTACCTGCTCCAACATCATAACCTCTTCCACTTAACCAGAAATATACGGGATTTGGAGCTCTGAAAAATAGCAAATAATAAATTGTTGTTGATTTTCGTTTATTTTTTTCGTCAAACTTATGTTTCGCTGTCTGATGAATAAAAAATTACTTTATTTAAAAATAAACAAGTATCGGATAGAGATTCGGTAAAAGCTTTACTTTAATGAAATCTCCATCTGCTCAGTTAAAGCTGTATCGAGTAATTATTGTGAGTTGTAAAGTTGTAAATCTTATTATTTAACTTACGATCGAGATAATAAAATCCGCATCTGGTCAGTTAAAGCTGTATTGATCTCAGCGTTGTATATACTAGCAAGTGTTGATCCTCTTGCTTCACAGTGACTTTGCGCATTGTCCCAGTTCAACCTTAGTTCTCCTCCTTGATCATTGTAGGCATAAAGAGTGAACTTCGTAAGACCAACAGTGACGGATGGATTCAGATCTATATATAAAGAGTAAGTTGGTCGTAATATCATCCTAGGACATATTGACTATTGGCGGATAAATAGAAGTTATTTTAGTTGACAATGTAGGACAAAACGTAGAACGCTGCTATTTCATAGTGAACGAAAGTTAACAATGGTCGGGAGATGTCGCTATTGAGCTATTCAACTCATTCGCCATGATTAATTATCAACTCTATTTCATTCCCTGGTAGAAGCAATATTTCAATGTTTACATTACATATTTTTTATGACGTCACGATATTACGATTTTCATAGTTACTTCGTTTCACCGGCTATAATTGCAAAACAATAACTGCACTGTCCCCAGGGCCAGATCAAGACCATTAGAGGCCCTAAGTAGTATTTTGATGCCCCCATGCATTTGTAATGCAAATGTAAGCGATAATAAACCATAAAATGAAATTTTATTCATCAAAACTTCACCAGAACTTATTCATTTTTCATTAAATTTTGAAAATGGCTATAAGTTTAATTATCTAATAATTTAAATGGTAAATTCGGCTATGAAAAATTCCTGAGATGCCCCTCCTTCCCTTGATGCCCTGAGTACGTGTTTGATTTTCTTATAGGGTTAATTCATCACTGGCTGCCCCCAACGTTTTCTACCGCAGAAAATTTTAGATTATGCAAAGAAATAGCTGCTATACTGATAATAATAATGTAGGTTGGTGGTGACTGACGGTAAACTATTTAGTAATTAAGTCATGGTAATGTGTTTATACCATCAGGTAATGATTCGAAATATATTGGAATAGTTCAACCTGTTAGTTTTATAGAGCAAACTGAATCGGTATCATAATGTTCATCATGCAAAAACAAACCTGACTGGCAAATGTAACCCTCTCTACTACCACTGCATGGGGCATCATTCCATTGTGGGGTGTATTCTACAGTACTGAGGCAATCTTCATTCGACCCAACATCGTCCGGCTGGCCATCGAGCCTAAAAAAAAGACGAGGTTTTTATTCAGCCATTTTTTGCATCATGAAGATTATTAAACTTTATACCAGTTTGTATATACAGCTGGTGTTCCATCATTCCATATCCATTCTCCTTCTACTTCTTGATCTGTTGCACCAATCCAATAGTTCCGAAGTCTGCCGCTAAAACAAAATAATGATGTTACTATTGCGTGAAATCTATTATCTCAATTCTTCGTCATTGGCTTTAAATTCGGAGTCAAGTTAAAGTAATAAATCGAAAAATCTAAACAGCAAAGTAATAAACTGGAAAATATGATGTCTATATTTTTTATTTTTTGTATAAAATTTTTTACTTTTTATTCTATCTCTTTCAGTGTTTTATCGTGATTGATTTGCTGTCTCGAGTAATTTGACTGACTTGAATCGAGTTAAGGTCGCTATTGCCGCAACTTATACTTTGACTCGGATGAGCATAATGACTCTGCTCAATTTTATCTTAACCTTCATTATAACATTACATACCTTATACCTATCAGACTATTGATAGCATTCTGGATTTGTTGGTTTTTAATCTCAACCAACCATGAATTTGTTGCATTACATGCAGCCTTTGCTTGATCATATGTTTTAGAAACATGATATCGCGATAGCATGTAAGGATGTGCGACCACAATTGCATTCGGTTCTAGAAATGATTCATCACATTGTTTATATTTGAGGTGTTAACATTCAGCCGTAAGGTGGCGTCGCTGCGCCAACTGCCACGCAGTTATAATTTGGCAGCGTTTCCACGTGCGACATTTTGCTCTAGTGTTAATACCATCAATTTTATTATGTCATTAACAAAACCAGAAAAGAAAAGAAGCGTGGACATAAGGTGCACCCAATAAAGTGGTTTTTAGTTGGTTATACTTGAAATTCAATAATAAAGATATTCTTACCTTGTGCTGTGGTGATTAAGATTTGGAAAGCAGTAATTGTTAAAAAAACAATGTTTTTCGCCTTCATCTTGTTTGGTAGATGCGCGTCCTATAATAACGCTTGAACGGCTACAACCTCGCTCTACCTTAACTTCTTGTATTTGAAAATAACTTATTATTCGACTGTCAGAAATGCTAAAGGAAAATGCAGTGTGACAAAACACTAGAGAAAAATCTACTAGCAAAAGCGACGGAAAGAAACTAGGTAACGTCCGAGCACTATAATCCGTAGTTTGGTTAGACGAGGTATATGCAAGTACGACCAGATTCCGTTCCGAAATTCCTAAAAGTCGTTTAGATGCGAAGCACCACGATTGTGCGAGAATCTTGCTTTACCAGCCACTATCCGTCAGTATTTTTGTATCGAACAACGAGTAAAAAGTCGCAGTACGAGCGACCGTCATATATAGTGGCAAGGTAAAGGAAGGAAATAGATAGCGTTGCTAGCTGACGTCATCGATTTCTAAGAATTCTAAAAAAATACCACGTGCTCAATTTACTGCGCTCCTCCTACCAAGCTGCACTCGCTCAATTCACGCTCAAACACTAATAAAACTTAATAAAACCTTTTCATTCTTTGTATAATCTCTGATGTTTTATTACATGTACAAATGTATTGTTATTATATTTCAAACTGCACGTTTTCTGTTTCGAAAAATACCGTAAAACGGCATTTACGTGGTTTTCGAAGACTGGAACGGATTAATTAGTTTTCCATTCATTTCAGTGGGAAAAATCGCTTTGTAATACGAGTGAATTGTAATACGAGCTCGGTATTGGAACAAATTAAACTCGTACTCGTACTGCGGTTCTGCTGTAACTAATTTGCTATTATCCGACTGGACCGTAGCAAAGCTATTGAAGCAAATTTGTCTCCCAGTTATGTTGTTGAGCGAACTAAATAATATTAAAGCTACTGCAGCTGTACTGAACAGATGAAACTAAATTTCTGTGTTACTGCACATGAGCTCATGCTCATAGACAATGACAATTTTTCTGTATTTCTGAACGGATAGATGTCACAGAAATGTCGGTGGCAACATTTAACATTTACAATGGTTTATGCATGGAAATGTAGCAGACTGTTATGAGTTACTCATATTACATCACTAGATATATATTATTCCGACTGCCACAATGTGTGAATTTTCGATAGATCTCGCTCGAAATAAAACCGAAGCTCCACTATGATAGAAAATAGAAATTAAGGGTTCAGCGGTGGGGAACGCGTCTCACAATTGAGCGGTTGCGAGTTCGAAACCTGCCTGAGTCATCACCGTGTACTTGAGTGAGACACAATCACCAGCTCCAGGTTAATGCAATACGCCTTGACTGTAATTTATTGCTTCTTTTGTTGTGATTAGGAGCACATATATATGAATGGAGGTTATACGAGTGACGTGACGTGCTCATACCATTAATGCTACATAGTGTCCCCACAGGCCCTAAATTACAATAGTAATATACAATAACATACACGGGAGTAGTTACTGTGGTCATAGTCAATGCATTATATTGCCTTGCAATCAGCCCGAAATATTATCGCTTATTTCACATGTAGCATTAATCTGATATTTTTGTGTCCGGAATAGCAATAGAGTGGACTCGTATACTCTTTACGTGCTGGCAGCAATTCCTGGTACACGGCTAGATATCATTTCATGATTCTCTGGTTCATAATTCTTACCTTACAGGGATGGCTGCGAAAAAATAGGGGGGCACGATCTCACGTAGGGAGGGGCCGATGCTGTTGACTTGAAAATTCAGCTCATATTATTGGCATATATATCTGTGTGTAGCACAAATATATAGTTTGCTGTTAATCACATGTCATTTAGAATGTAGATGATACACTGCAGTGATTTGAACTAAGTGCGGTGATGCTAGTGGTGGTAATGCGACAATTTTACAGACGGAAGTTCTGTATAATTGTAGCTCAATTCTAGTTACAGTACCATCCCAAAATAAAATTCATCCTCCACTAGTGAGATAGTAACTTTGAAGTTTACTGTTTAAAGATATTCTTAGCAAATAAATACCATTAGCATTTATTATTAGAATATTAATTTATAAATTGAAGTGATTTTGATCAGTAGAATATGCGTGTAATGACCTCTGACCAGATCAGATGACTTCTCAGTCCCCTTGCGATTTCTCCATCTATATTTGTGTTTTCGTTCAAATATTCTCGTGTTTATTTATTGTTCTTTTTTTTTCATTCGTTCACATAATGTGTGATGGAAATTATTTTTAGTGTTGTGTGTCCTATTCTTAGTTTTAAATGTGTGTAATAGTTATGGTGAAATATTGGCGGCTGTGTTTTTATCGGTTATATCCTCACAGATTATATGTGAAATATTTTCTTATCATAAGACTCAACCTACGTGTCGTCAGGTAAAAGCTTTTCTGTTTTCACCAGAGAATTAGTATTTTTATGCCAAATATTTCTCTGTTACCTGGAATTTGAATACGTAGATTCACCAGTAATTAATGATTTTCATATTTTCTTCCAATATAGCTTTGATATACCGAAATAATTAACTCGAAATTGTGTTGCTTGCAAAATGCGAAATCTCGTTCGTAACGTTTTTCTTTTTGGCTTATTTTTTGCGATTGCAAGCGGGAGAATTCATACTTTGCAGTTATTGGTAAGTTAAAATATTGATTCAGTTTAATGATAAGTTTCAGATTTTATTATTAAGGCCGTAATTGAAGAATCCAGAACACCAAAGAGAAGCGATCACGCACTTTTGATAACTCACTTCAAAAAAAATAATGGATCAATTAAATTCGTTGTTTCTCTACTCTATGTCACTCCAGAGAATTAAAAATAGTATATTATGTTTGTTTGAGGCTTCTATCATATCAGGTGGAATAGAATTTAGAAAAAGTTGTTTTTCTAGAGAAATATCAAAATCCAAAAACCCCAAATTTTAGTGTTCACATGTGCGTCATCTCTTTCCTTAGGTTCTTAGGTGAATTGCGGGAGAGAAAGGATCCCGCACTCTTCTATCATGCAAATTGTAGAATAATCGTTGTACCTTATCTGTTATCCACTCTCGGAAATCAAAATTCTAGTAAAATGCTTCCTTTTGGACTTGTAAAAATCTATAATTGCGTGTGGACCATGTTCCTCTAGTGATCATTTCATGCACTTTGCCCCGGAGATCACAAGCATAGAATTAAGTTACTCGTTGCTGTGGAGAGAATTTGGGCCTGGGAATGGATTAATTCACATTTCATTATTTCTGATGGGAAAATTTGATTCGTCCCTCGAACAATTCAGAGTTCGGATGGCCTTGTGGAACAGCATTAGTACGAAGTACAAGGCACTGGTGTAATATACAAAACAAAATGATGGAAAACGAATAAAAGTAATCTGCCAGTTTGGGGTTGGGATTAAGGTGTAAAAATATTGGTTAAAATATTTGCAATTTGGATGGTAACTATTTACTTTTTATTCTCAGAACGATGACAGGAGTGTGATTGTAATGACTTCCTTTGGATATCTAGAAGGCAGTTCACTCGAAGTCAACATAACTAATCTAAAAATTCATCCTTCTCGTGATGCTAAGGTAATATTATTTTCCATCCATTCTATCCACACTATGAACAACAATAGTTGTTGTCCATAATTGTCTGGCAATCGACGTTGTTTGACTTGGGTTATTTGCATCTTGGAATGCATTCAAATTATCTTCAGATCGTGCAGTGTTAGCGTAACCGTAACCATCTTCTATCAAGTACTGAGACGAGCTCCATAAACTTAGTGTGAATATCATTGATTGAAAGGGCTTTTGCTAGGCTGTGATTTGGCACCCATGTTCTAACATTAATGTCGTCACCATATTGATGAGGGCTTTAAATAAAACTTTACTACCAAAAGAATTCTTAAGATTATTTCTGGATTTATGCACGAGTGCGTTTGGATTCGACAAATATTTGAAGAGAATTATCCTATTCTCCTGCCATAACAAACATTTGATATTTTAGATCGGATTTAGCCTTGATAAATCGAGCAGCAGTGGAAGTTCAAGTTATGTGGTAAGAAACGCAAAGTCTTTATTTAAAATACCACTTGCACTGAATTTACCAGTTTCCTTTTCTTCTCACAGGAAAGAGAAGAGAGCACTCGTGGCTGTGTACTTGATATTGAATCGGCTAACACTGACCTTTTCAAAGATGTTCCGAGAGCACTTTTCAAACTTGTGAAAAAGGATAATCGATACGTATTAGAGGTATGTGATGATGTTACGTCATAACACGATTCCTTTTAAAATATTCACCTCGATTCGACCTCCTTCACTCATGAATATCAATAGATGTTCATTATATTTTTAGAATTTATTTTTCTCCATCGTTTAATGTTCCCACTAATTATTCATCAAATTGAGCAGACCTTTTGATGCTTGGAGCTAAAATATTTTAAATTCAAAGCTACTGTGCCGCAGTCAAACTTGCATACAGTGAAACGGAAATGACTTTATTAATTTTGGGAAGCCTGGTCACTGTTTTGTGAAGTAACAGAACTCTTTCCATCATGAATAACAATGGATGATTATGGAATTCAACCATTGGGCAAACTTTTTATCCTGGAAGCAAAAATATTTTAAATTCAAAGCTGCTATGCAATACAATGATGTAGAAATGACTTTACTATTTTTATGGAAGCCTGTCCACTTTCTGGGGAAGTATCAGAAGTGTACATTGGTATTTTGTGGACTGAAACAAACAGAAATTTTTGATTCAATTGATTTAATTAATTTAATACAGCGACTGTGTGACTGTGTGACTGTGTGACTGTGTAATATTTTGATGTGCGCAGCTCAGAACGTTGTCGTCATGATAGCCATTACTTTTGGTGCGTTGCCAAGTAACAACCCGCTGCTGTGTAATGTATTTCAGCTATTTTTGTATCTTCTAGTTCACTTTGAAGTACAAACCAATATAGCCATATGATATGTACAATGATACCAGGGCCACCATATTTTCATAACTAAAAACCGGGACGCTTTAAAAAACTGCATTTTAAGTTTGGTTCATATGTACAAATACATAGTTTTAATTAGATGCATTTTGGGCAATCCAAAACAAATATGCAGAATTGAAATATCATTTGGAAAAAACGAAATAAAAATAACGCATTGAATTATAATTTACTCTTCGACATATCATACTTTTCTGTTGCATGGCCCTCAAAATGGGACGTATGGTAGCCCTACTTATAATACATAACTTTTCGAATCTTTTTTGTTCCAATACTCCCTCCCTAGTACAGTTGAGTTCATTCTACAATGTATTTTGGTAAAGTGGATACACGTATTGAATTACGTTTCCGTTAATCACCTTCTGAGGTTCAAAGGTCATATTTTTCTTTATTTTCATATTAGGTATATGAGCGTGATCTCTACGGAATGGTTTTCTATTCTACAAAATTGGAATACAAGTGAGTACATGTTTATGTGATTACATTTATATTTGGGATAGTTTATTAGCAGTTAGACAACGTTCGTTTATTTTTTCTCTACCCAGGTAATGGCTAATAAATCACTCTATCCTGCCGCAGATTATTTTTTATCTTATTTGACCTTAGTCTTATCTTATCTTTGATTGTTTCTAAACAGTGATTAGTTACTGCCCCAACTGATATTATTCAGTGATAAGTTGCAATATCCGACTGCTAGATGAATTGTCAGCATTTTTTTACAATTAAATGTAAACCCCTTGTCAGAATCTGGTCCAACTGACACACTTCCACCATGATCTACCGTACACTCCATGCTATAGGTCGGAATCACTCATGTTTTTGCTTCAACAGATCTTCTGAAGTTCCAGTGACTACACCAAGTGTGCAAACAACAGAGAGTCAAGCGTCCACTACAGCCTCTGCTACTACCACCACATCTACCACATCTACAACAACTACAACAATCTCAACAGCAACAACAGCTGCTACTGTGCAGGCTACAGATAAATCTGTATGTTATATTTAGTTTGTCTGTACGTGTGAGGTTCTCACCCTCTCTGCCCAATTCCCCCTTTCCAGGATTATTTGACTCACAATAGCAAATCAAGTAATATACATGACTTCTAAGTTTCGTGCACCACTGCAAAATACCTAGAAGTGCAAGCGACAGTCGCATTTTTCCTGTTGTAGTCGGTGTGGCAAGGTCCATATTTCAACAGTTTGATTCTATCTATCTGTGTTCCCAATTCCTCCCCTGAAATACAGAAATTTCTCTCAGAACTTCCCTTATGGTAGAGAACCCCTCGAGTTATATCATTGACTTGTTGTCATATTTAATTTCTAGATTTCTCCTGAAAGAAAAGATTTAAACAATACTGACAGCAGAAAAAAAAGAGAATCTGTGACCGCACTCGAAGGTAACATCCGCAATATACAGTTAACTCTTCATTATCCTACCTGCCTACCTGAATGATCCATCATCAATAAACTGTGTTTGTTACGCTTTACTTGCACACAAATAAATAGTCTTGTGATTGGAAAAAATCCAAATATAATATAATACAATTCGTCTTCGAATTTTTATCGTTTTCAAGGCGGCAAAGGAGAAAGTGACGGCACCAACGACGCAAAAAAATTTGCTGGAAAATTCGTTCACACAAAGACTTTGCCGACTACCGGTGATCTTATAGTCGGTTTGAATTTGTCGTTTTACGTCAGGGTTGAAAAAGAGGAACAGAACGGATTGTACGAGCTATATTTTCATGACTGTGATAATATCATGTAAGTTGTCCAGCCCTTTTTCTTAAAGTTGATAAGCTTACCGTACTTGTAAGTTTGTTTTATTTCCTGAATTCAGTGTTATTGAGGTTGCTATATTTATTTGGGTGTATCGTACCCAGTACCCATCAGCTGGGGCAAGACAATAATTGAATTCCAATTGGTTTACCCTTTTCGAGCTGTTTCCCTCTTGCAAACTATGGCATTATTTGGGGTTTCACCCAGGGGTAAGGTGGGTGTATTGCGCCTACTGTAGGCTCATTACACCCCCTGTCGGCACACACCGGCAAAACCATCATGTTTTACCTCTGTGTCGGAGTGTCGCAGCACTAAATCAGCGCTATCTTCGAACAGGAAATCGCACTAATAATAGGCATTATGTAATTCTGTGATAAGCATTACATGAGGGCAGTATGGCATAGCAATTAGCGAGAAGAATACCATCAAATGTTATGAGGCAACGTTATGTTGAAAATCTTGTTCTAGAATGTTCAAACATGGAGAGATTTTATTGTTGAAAAACTGTCTGTTTCACCTCAAAAATTATAACTTTATGATGCAAATAAAAATACTTTGAAAGAAAATTTAGAATAATTATCGAATCAATTTATTATTTCAGGCCGTCGAATGAATATGACCAAGACAGTCTTGTCAGAGTTGACTTAACGGTATGAATGTTGCTTCTCAATAATAATCAACTGTTTTTATCACCGTTTTTCTTATCTAATATCTTATCTGATCTTCACTCCAGGCTCACATTGTGGAGATGAACGGTGATAGTTACTTATCAGCCGGTGATATGGCTCTTCCAATGATGTACGGAGTCATATCCGCCGTTTTCTTCGGGGTCAGCTTTCTCTGGTTGAATGTTATTTGCCACACCAAGGATAAAGTGTTCAAGATTCATTATTTAATGGCTGTCATGATACTCATCAAAGCTCTCTCCGTAATGTTCCATTCTGTAAGTCTGAAATTTTATACTGGAAATCCTCAGTTGTAGGAATACACAAATGATATTTCAAGAGCACCAGGATGATAAAAGCTGAACATGTCATGATATAATCTATATGTACTACTCCCTCTATTATTAAGGATTCCCTTAACAAGGTTTCAAAATTACGACCACTGTATTTTATGGATTGTACTTTTATGGCGCACTTGAACATGGGGTAGCCTACCTAAGCCTCTTCAATCCTTTTTCTACGGCAATATCATAAACAGCAGACAATATGAAACTTTTTGAGATAGCAGAAGTGCCCGGCACTGGTATGGTAAGGGAAAAATGTATGCTGCCCTCCCCGATTGTGAACGGCATAAAATGATGAAAAAAAACAATATAAGCACAATCTAATACATTTTGCTCCTTTATCTCACGAAGTTCGTAAGCATCAAATAATACAGAAACCGTAGCTCATCGGTCTCAGCCTAAATCCTCAATTTACAGGACAAATAATATTATTGAATTTATGAGTTCAAACTTTTTTTTCAGCTGGATTACTACTTCATTGCTAGAGATGGTCAAACTGAAGCTTGGGCTGTAATCTATTACATTGTTCATCTGTAAGTTAAATATCATTGATTTGGTTCCTATTTGAAGTAAACCCCTTGCTAAGTCGATATTTGCCAAGTCATAATTAAGTTGGAATGACTGGCTCGTTTGGTGCCATATTACCGCTGACTCATTGTAGTCGTTGTATCATGGCTGTGGTATCTTGTGCTGGTGCGTCTTCTCACCTATTTTATTGGATCATCCAGTATTGTAATCTTACATTACTATTTGTAGTGTTAATTGTGATTGTGAAACTGAAGAATTCATTAAATCACAGTGTTGAGCAGGGATTTCATGTAATTTCTAACATTTTAGAGATAGATGTGGTTTAGGAACTACACTGAATCCCTGACTGAACGAGTATTTCATGGAATTACTGAAATGATGTGGGATTTCATTAACTCCCTGATTTCACAATTTTCCTGTAACATATATAATTTGTTCTGATAATATGTTTCAACAGATTAAAAGGCGTTCTTCTTATCATCTGTCTTCTGCTGATCGGAAGTGGTTGGGCATTCATCAAATACATTCTGAGTGACAGAGATAAAAAACTTTTCATGATCGTAATCCCTATGCAGGTAAGCACGAATGAAACAATATATATATTTCTGGGCTTCCCATTAATAATTCTACAGTTGAGAATCCTTTAACAGGAATTTCTAAAATCCGAAAGTTTTGTACAGTATTTTTTTTGTTATTGTAAGTACAAAATTTACATTATTTCTATGTGAGATCTGAATTACACCTCCATGTATGAATGGAACATGACTACTTGTAATCACATTCAATGCTTTGTTTTTATACCTCACATAAAACCCAATACGTGTATGGTAAAAAATCATATACAAATAGTGTGTTTTTTATGTGTAAGGAAAGCAGTCAAGGGCACATTATACGTATGATTACTGATCATCTCTTGCAACCTGTTGTTTCAGGTTATCGCAAATGTTGCTTACATTATAATGGAAGAGACAGAAGAAGGCAATAAATCATACTACACATGGAAAGATATTGTCATATTGGTTGATATTCTCTGTTGTGGAGCGATACTTATACCGGTTGTATGGTAAGTGAAATATAGTAAGTACAGTAAAACACCTTAGCTAAGTTCGGATGTAGCTTCAGGCCTTGAAACTGATGGAAATGTACGACATACAGACAATATAACTCCTATTCTTAAATCATGATATATCCAAAATATTCCATCTTGGAATAATAAAGCTGTCACTAAGAAAATAATAACCCAAACAACCACTGTAGGTGATGAGTGAGTTATAGTTGTTGTGAGTGACATAAAGAAAGGACACAGAACTTGGGAGATGCAGTACAGTGGTTTTACAGGCTCTTGTACAATAATTCACACAAATATTGTACTTTACAGTACTAGCAAGTTGACATGGGCACTCATTTGGAATTAGAAGGGGCACAGAACTTGGGAGATGCAGTGCAATCTATTTGTCTCATCTTATGTACTATTTAGATTACTGATTAAATTAATTGTCTACAACTGATATTGATTGATATTGTTAAATGAATGTATTTAAAAAATATAATTGTCTCCAGGTCGATCCGTCACTTGCAAGAGGCATCGCAAACTGATGGAAAAGCAGCGGTCAGCCTTGCAAAGCTTGAACTCTTTCGACATTTTTACATTATGGTGAGTTCTTGGAGCTGGGACTTGCAAAAAGATTGGTTTTATTTGTGTCTGAGTAAGAGTAGAAGATAGTAAAACGGTTATCACGGTTGAAAGTTAGAAATATAGCAAAAAAATGAGATGATGATTTATTGTTTTTTTTAGGTTGTTTGCTATCTCTACTTCACAAGGATAATTGTTTATCTTCTTGAGATCACGCTTCCATTTCATTATATATGGATCCATGCAGTGAGTACAATACAAATATTTTGATTTGCAATAGACCATCATTTGCTACTCGATATAACTAAAAGTTAGTAATAGTAAATAGATTTTGTGCGACCCGCTGGGAGCTGGGGTTTTTGAATAGGCTTCATGAAATCCCCCATCGATCAGTGCTGACAGATGAACACTTGGAAAATAGACTTCAGGTTGCCAGCACTACCATTAAAGTGAATCTGGAGTTGTTGGGAAATAAACCAGCATCAAATCTCTCACTAAATCGGTTGAAAACTTTTTGTTAAAAAAAAATGTGACTATGAAAATGTAAAGTTGATTTATTTGATTTGCAAGAAAATCAAATCGATTTTTTTTGCCAGTGACTAGTAGATAGTCGATGTGAAATGCAAATGCGGCTTGTGTTGAATTCTGGTTAAGTGTATTCGGCCCGGGAGTGCTACAAGGTTGCACACCTCTAGTATAAGGGACTACTGTAAAGTTTTGTGTACTCATGTTCAGCCTCTTAAACTTCACATGATTTACCATATTTTTGTTCACAGCTCTTCAGTGAACTGGGAGCGTTTCTTTTCTTCTTTGTTACTGGATACAAATTTCGTCCGGGATGCGACAATCCTTACTTCCAACTTCCTCAGTACGATGAAGAAGAGGAGCTGGAAGAAGCGTAAGTAGAATCCATGTATTTGTCTATCATGTTCGCTTATGCTTGTTTATCATTCCCCATCTTTGTTCACTGCATGCATAGCGAAAATGCAATTGCAGAGTAAACTACTTTTGTGATTGGTAGCATGTTATAATTGTGGTGAGCGACTAAGTTTGAATATCATGAGAGATTGACAGTTTTGTTTACCACCACTCAAGCAGAACACATTTGAGCTCAGCTTGAAGTTGTTAACAGTGCAAATAAACATCTACGCCACCACTTTCCATTATTCCTGATGGGGAATATTGATTCGGAATTCGAACAATACAAGGTTCATATTCTTGAATAGATAAATGCACAGAGTTGATCTACAGATATTTTAGTCACGTCTATTTCAAGGAGAAACATCATTCTGCTATTCTTCAACAATTTTTATACGTGAAACAATTTTATAATTTACATTTTTATGAAATTTTTTAAATTTAAAAAAAATTCTGGTGTTTTTTACTTAGAGAAATCATCTCCCATTCCTATTACAGTATCACACAATCCGGCGCTACGGAAACAATTTCAAAAGTAAACAGGTACGAGAAGGACGTCGCAGACGCAGATGAATTCGACGTACTCTTGCCTAAGCAGAAAACAAGCAAAGTCTGACCTGGATCTCCTGCGAGAGGTCATCACAGACAAGTTTAGGTAAATGTTATCCTGTGGTTTAAGAAGTTCTTATTAACGTGTTCTTGCGGTTAGTTTACGAATATTTTTACGAAAGATGTTGCTTTGAAAGTTCGAAAAATGAACGGCGTTACTTGACCTTAGTAAAAGAGTAGTTTTCGATTGCGACAGTTTTTGAAGCCATGACCCTGCAAGTCAAGCAGAGTTCTTGTATTAATCATTAGACAATAATATACACCTTGACGTTGGATAGCTCTAGATTCTAGTTTGCTTGAACTGATTTGATTGGCCCCGGCAAAATCTGTATTCAAATAAATATGCAGATAGGAAAATAGATGATAATTGGATCGGTCATTTCTACTCCAAGATAACCAGCTTGTAATGAACTTCTGAACCACTAATTTCATCTCTTTTGGGTTTTGAAATACCAAAGGTTAAATTAACTTGAGTTAAATTTCTTTAAAACTTGTACTTGATGTCAATTAAATGAATTAATGGGAAATAGATCGTAAATGGAAATCAGCAATAGAAATAGTTGTGAAAATATTAGTTCAATCAACAATATATAGAAGTTGAGCGACGTAAACTCAAAATCTTGACTTTACCGATCGAGAGAAATTTGATAAGTGTGATGTATTATGATGACATAGAGACTGAATATAAAAGTGAATCACACTTCATTACGTTTTGAGTTAAATTGTATAAACTCTACGTGTCCAGATCGCTTACTATATCTCGTGAACTTGCAAATTATTAGCTCCCTGTATAAAGTTTATTTTTGTTTTGCTTGTATTTAAACTACTGTGTTTATCCAGTACATGGGTTAGCTCAGAGGTTCTCAACGGTGTTTTCGTATTCCTCCTTCACCAACCCTAGACTCTTTCATTTCCTCTCCAGATGCTTGATTATTGCAGAAAAAATATACTCCTATGAATTTTAAATTCCTCCTTTAGGGAGCCAAGTGACTACGGTTGAGAACCACTGGGTTAGAGTGTCGGATTATCTTAATGTTCCCTTTTCCCTGAATGACTAATCGTAGTCAGGGCACACGAAAAATCATATGCTGTGCATAAGGGGACAGGAGTCGTGGACCCTGAGTATGAAGCAATTCTTGGGTCGGTAGAAATATGCCAGGGTAAAATATATCAGGGGTGTTTGAACTGATGGTATTGCGATATAACGACTGAAGCCAAGAGCCCTATATTGTGGTGATCTAACTACAGACTCGCAGGCCATATTATTTTCTGTGTCTGTCTTTTTTCTACTTCTGTTTCTACTCATCTTTATTTCTAGTAAGTATCGGTAAATGATATAATTTATTGATAAAACTACAGGCCAATAGAATAAGGAATTTGTACAGGGAATAACAGTATCAACTTATTTTTTCGATTCAAAATCATTAATTTAAATTCATTCATTTAAATGATTCGGCTTCAGGTATGACAACTTGTATTCTATGTAATATTACTGTGCATTGTTTATATTAAATATCCTAATATTTCCCAGAATTTATTCTGAATATTAAAGAATAGATCTGCATATAGTATTAGGCATACTCTTGCTCCTTGTACCAGTACCGTACATTTCCGAGTAGAATACGCATTTTTTTGCATTAATTAACCTCAGCGATCTCAACTGTAGTGAGTATTTTACTGTTAATATCAACATTCACCATGTCTTTAAATTGCTGGTCTTCAGACTTGTGTCTGATGGCTTGTGTTTGTGACCTCTGATCAAACTGACTTGAATTCAGACTCAATGTTGGGGTGCGTATTACACATGGATATAGATTTTTTTCAGCTATCTGGACGTCATAGTTAGGGTGCGTATTATATTCGGAAATTTACGACATTTGTTATTGCCCTTTATTAGGTTCGCTTTTTCACATGTACAACTAGTATTTTTATACCTTAATCGATTGCAAAAGCTCAGAGGGATGTGACGTATACACAAGGGATTAATCACGTGTTCAATTATGAAGGTTTTGTATCAACTTCTCAAGTAATATAGCTCTTATCACCAGTATCGGATTTAGATGATGATAGACCCTAGGCAAATATTACCAACCTGCTAACAGATATTCATTAACTGGGATTGAATATGTCTAAATATGTTATCATAAACAAACGTGTCAGATGTTTTGAGACGGGCGCAATTTCAGTGCTTGCCGAATGCGCGATTTTCTTAAATACGCCACAGCATATCAGACCGGGATAAGTGATGACGTTTAAGAAATGCTTAAAATTAACAGTTTGGTATAAAACATCCCTGCTTTCATGAACTAATAAAAAAGAAACTCTGTAGGTTTTGTTAGCATGGTTTAATTTTAGGCAAGTAATAACAGCTAATTAACAACATGGAAGACAGATGACAGTGTCCTAAATATTAAGCTCACTAGATTTTGAGGACCTGGGATTCAGCCTCAAGCACATAGATAAATGCAGCACTGGACGCGACTTTACTCTATACCAAACACTAACACAATTCCTTAGAATCGACTGATACGGCATTTTTCATAGTAACTAAGGTAACAGTAGGCTGAAAGGCTGTTTAGATACAGTAATGTATTAGGACAGCATATGCGAGGAATATCTGTGATAGTGTCAAAACAAGTATACACCTACACTACAGTATGAGGTCATGGGAGGCCTGAAGGTAAATCCAGCACTTTGATGTGACTTCATTGATTTGATTGATGTGATTTGATGACATTCATGGATATCAGTATTAATGTTTGTAAAGAGTAACAATTGCTGATAAATTACAGTCTATGGTTAACATGGCCGGAATAATCACAGTTATATCTATTATATTGATTATGGAAACATGCAAACATTTCTATATCTATTTGGGGCTCACTGATGAATTTGGCCTAGTGACCACAGGTTGATGGCTTATACACCAGTATATACGTTGATTAACCCTTAGCTTTCGCGTGAAAATGAGGCAAATGTGCCCTTGTTTTCTTGCTACTCCGGCCGTGGAAATATTAAGTTAGAAATGACGTCATTGGAATAGTAGTGCCCTTTTCATGATGTGACATTGTTGAATCCTCATACATTGATTTCGGCCTCGCTGTAAATACTGATTTCGGTCTATTTACTATCATTGACATAGGCCGGGTGTTGCGTCCTACGCGGGTTATGTCCAACAGGACCGGGCTATCTTCAGAATCTGGGATTGTTGGGCCTGAAAATATGAAGGAAATTTTGTGAGCTAAATGTGCAGTGGTGTAGTAATATTGCATTGCAAAACCAAATCAAATGGTACCTTTGGCAGTATTAAAATCACGATAAAACGTGAAATAGTAAGTTGTTACCCTATTATCCTGCCTATTTTCCTGGTAATGTTGTAAGCTTTCGATCCTAGATGATGTGAATGGTAAATTGGCTTTGTATAATTAATCACCAAAGGTAAAACGGAATCTAGAGAATGTGATTTTTTTGCAATTTATGGCCACCTCCAGATATAGACGTTGCGCTGACAAATTCGGTAATAATCATGTGATTATCAAGCAAACGCAAAGTACAAAACTTCGTTGTTAGATCAGAAAAAGCTAAACGTTGAACAAATTACACATTCATATTTTAGAGATAGTCTAGTGTTTTCATCTGTGTAAAATTTCGGGCAAATCGACAACTTCTCTTCGCTTCAAAGTAAATAGTTCCCTTACGCCTGTGCCCTTAGCACTAATCATAATTATATTATTACTTGTTGTTGACGCCTTGTCCCCTATGACATCAAAAGACAGGTATGCTGGTTGTTCACTCATCTTCGAAACTTGGCTGCAAATATAAAATACAGTACCTTTATGGAGCGATATTACAAGCGATATTTCTTACCTCTTTGCTTTTTGTCGGTAAAGATAGAACTTAATTGCCAGTGCGACCAGAGCTACTGTAGGAATGATAAACCCGATAATAAAACTGGCTGGATCGAAGACGGCTGCGTTCCTTGACAGCGTGGGTACGCTACTAGGGCATGTGCATACGAGACCTGTAAAATTTATACGAATTGCTTAACACAGAGGTGTGCTACCTTGTAGCAATCCCGGGCCAAATACACTTAACCGGATCAGATGGCGAGCCGTACTTGCATTTCACATCGACTATCTACTAGTGACCGGAATATAAAAAAATCGATTTGGTTTTCTTGCAAATCAAATAAATCAACTTTAAGGTCGCTTCGCTTTGCTATTCATACAGCATCAAAAACAGTGGTACTGAATTCCTGTTACGGGCTGTTCTATGGCTTAACATGTAATAGAGGACCCAGTATAAAGTATCTGAAAAACACTAAAATATCGCCCCGTCTAAACATCTTACGGCCATCTTCAAGATAACTCCACCATAATATCAACTTTAAAATAAAAGTAAAGCTCTTAATATTTCAATTAACAAATTATGCCACTACATGGAAATTTCATCTGGACCTTTCAAGCTTTCATTTATGAAAACTCGCAACCCTGTGGGAATGGATTAAAGTACATATAATGTTATTTCCTATGCACATGTAATAACGAATATAATATGTCGCGTAGCGCTGTTTAGATCCCTTCTTACATTGACTATGTAGCGATAAACAACGATTATCTTAGTAGTGGAAAATGTTTAGCAGTGTTGGGTTTTGACTAATTGGTTTTCGATAATAAGCTACCAAATTTAAGATAAGTGCAATCGTATGGACAAATATGGAGTCAGATTGCGCAGGCGCATATTTAGGAAATGAATAATAATATCATTCCACACAACGAAGATTANTTTTACGTTTTTCAACATCATAACGAAACGACTTCACGTGAAGAGATGCTGTATATTACAGCAGCATTAATAGATTACAAATAACACGGTGCAGTGCAGAGGTGTGCAACATTGTTGCACTCACGAGCCAAATACACCTAACCGGATTAGACGGCGGGCTGCACTTGCATTTCACATAAACTATCTACTAGTGACTGGCATAAAAAAATCGATTTGATGTTTTTGCAAATTAAATAAATCAACTTTTGGAACGCTTCACTTCTCTATTCATATCACATTAAAAGCAGTGGCATTGAATTCCTGTTACGGGCCGTACTCTATCTATTCAAAAACCGCAGCTTCGCAAATTCAGTTCGCGGGTCGCATTTCGCTCGGGGGCCGCAGGTTGCTCACCTTTGGTCTAATGCTTTGCAGATCCTTGCAGATATCGTACCGCCCACAGTAATTCTATTTTTGCCTTATTTCTCCAAAACGTTACTAATTTTTTCCTACGCATTTTCGTTCAATCCCAGCGCATCGAGCTATTGAAACTGCAGTAACTCATAATAACTTCCTTTCGAGACGCGTGACTGTTAGACGTATAGTTCTGTGCAATAAAATTCCTATGTAACCAGTCATAACACTGATATTGCTAGGTAAAGGACAAGGAAGGATTAAGCCCTAAGGACTGAGATAGGCTGCAGCAATGCGTTATGTTGTTCTCGTATGTCTACTTTACTCGGAACTTATAGAAGGTGAGTAAGAGTATATCTAAGCATGGATATCTGTTGGGGATGGCAAACCCGGCAGTTACCCAAACTCTGGTTCAGAAGTCATATAGCTACTTTGTCGACCTACTGCTGATAGTGAATTCATACTTGCTAGTCAATCTATTACTAATTTACCTAAAAGTTTCTTGCTTGGCTAAATATCTTTTCATTTTTTGCATGTGAAATGACAAATTTAAGATGTAATTTAAATACTGTGCATCAGGGCTTTTCAACCGCATCCAGGTGGACCCCCAGGGGTCCACATCGCGATTACAGGGGGTCTGAAAAATGTTGAATTATATTAAAATGATGCATTTCATGAAAGTTGTTGGATAAACTGAAATAAACGAATTAGGGATGTGGTATGGTTGTACGCTTTTTATCGAATACTAAGTACACAAAGATTAAGTAGTTATATTGAGCAGAAAGTAGTATAATTTGACCAACCCAAAACCAATCCTGGCTAAATCAGCGCCACGGGAGCGGGAGATACTGCGCATTTACATATGAATCTATGATAGTATCTTTGACCTCACTTGGAATAGGATAGGATGCCCATGTGTACGAATTCAACATTTAGATATATGACGAAATTCTACATTCCATTCTACGATGATACGTCATAAACTTTGCATTTTCAGTAGATTTGTCGATGCATTTTTTGAAACTGCGGAAGTTACGCATAGGTATATCTGAAATACGTCACTAAAGTATGAACAAGCATCTGTAGTTCTATGAGATTTCGATCGCAATTGTTCTATATATCAGGAGTTAGAGGTACTTCGTTTTGGGAATACTCACTAATATAGTCCAACACCAACTAGTATCCGGCGTTCTATAAGACTTGGATCGCAGTTGCGTCCATGTCAGTATATTGTACAGAAGGTACTGAATCCTGGTGACAATCATTGAGGTCATCGAATTTCATCATAACCCGTGTCTAGATATCAGTTTCTAGTTATATTAACTTTCAAGCCCATCTGTCTCACAGATCTCATAGAATATCCCTAAATAAATCCGTGGTCAATGTTACGTATTTATTTCGGGTGTAAGTTTACTCACTAAATATAAGCTGGCTCCACTATATTTTTCTTATTACTTGATATTAGGGAAGAAGTAGAGAAATCAATTATGGTCCAGGGATGTCTGTATTTATAATTACTTCAAGTTTTCTGTCTCATTTTATGCTTTATATACATTTTCCCAGCTGCATTGAACACAACGGGAAGTTTCAGCCAAAACACAACAACTAACTTCACCGAGGTCCAGCCGACGACTTACCGGACAGATGTTACGTCACAATACTATGAGTCAACCACCGCGACACCTAGTACTAATGCAGTTACATCGAACCCCGAAATTTCAACACCAAATACACCGATTACCACCCCCAAACCAACCATTGACTCCCTAACTACGTATAACACAACCTATAGCAGTGAAGTTTTAAGTTCAAGTGGAAGTACCTCGATATATCGAACAACCTCAAGTGAAACTACCTTAAATACAATTCTTAATCTTACTGAACGTAACACTTTACCAAATTCAAGTAAAGATAATAGTATTTCCACAACAACCCAAAGTAATGTCACCCAATTCGAGGAGTTTATTTCAGCAGTTACGACAGATACAATTCAAAATAGACAAACCAAAACTGTGCGAGGGAACTCTACAATTGCTCCGCCAATTACAACAGAGGAATTAGCTACTACTACGGAGACTACCGGTAAAGTGGCTGCCACAACACCGGTAACCGAGGAGGCCACATCGGTATATGAATCGGTTTCAACGGGGATATTATCAGTGACAACACGAGCAAATGCTATTATGTCGTCGGAAGTAACTAATTCCAGAACATCTGATCTGCATACATCAACTACTCCAACTTCCACTACTGCTGTTGAACAAGGAAGCACGGCAAGTCAAACAAGTAAGTAGAAATATGACAAATGTACAAATGTACACCTTCTAATTCCGTACAACTCAGTCGAACCGTATATATTTGTAACTCCATAATCTTCGTTGTGTGGAATGATATTATTATTCATTTCCTAAATATGCGC
>QRAM01000652.1:12841-35837 GCA_013436055.1 Halocynthia roretzi | reverse complement strand
GGGCCATAACCTATGCTTCTATAATATACAACGCTATTCTACATAAAATTGAAATATCAAATTATTTCAAACATTGAAGAATAGAATAAACACATGCTTAATGTAGTCAAATATGAATATTATCTAGAGTAATTATGTAAAATGGTTCTAGTTCTGTATTATTTTATATAATAATGATTTGTCATAGCGTTATAACGAAGTTACATTGTATAGAAAGAATAATGAATAAAGTCAAGCCGTTCATTGCATTTACTGCATTGTGCATATTTTCAGTCAGTTTTTTATTTAAAGCTGTTCGAGCTGTCACGATATCTATCTCTGTGTGATTGCAATTGTTGTTTTAATTATGCTCAATTTTCCGTTTTTTTGCCGTGCGGTTCAATGTCTTTCCGGCATTTTGAATCAGCTGCATTCGTTTTAGACGCTGTCGTCACACACGTCTTTGACGTTTGCTGCAGCGCATCGATCGAATTTGTAATTCCCAAATGTGTCATGGTAATGCATTGTGGTTGCACGTTAAAAAATGGATGTTCGACGGAATTCCTATCGGCCGTATTATTCCTTCAAATCAAATGTAATTGTTTTTGTTCGCATGCCAAGGTTAGGGATTGATGATAATTCCGTGGTTAAGTGAATCAAGAACCAGTTTTTATATAACTGCAATCGTTTCTGCCTCAAAGCTTTGAAATTAATAAAGAAAATAGATTCTATACCAATCCACTCATAATTGGAATTACGTAAGATGAAATTTTCCTAAATCTTCTCAGTATTTATATAATACCAGCAGCAAATCATTAGTAACCCGGCGAAAATCTGTTTTAAAACCTTTACATTAATTTTATATTTCAAAAACAACTTACCTTGTCCAAGTTCATATTCTTGGCCTTTTTTGGCCATCCCATGTCTATCTGTTCTCAATGTACGCCCGGAAAATTATCTATGCAGATTCCTATTTTCGTCGCCAGAGCGACCCTAAGTAGGATATCATCAACTCCGGGACCGGCTTTTCTTTGTTCATGCATTATTTGGGGATTTATTTGAACCGACCTTTTCTCGCGTATATAAATTATTGGGGAATTTGTAGGGGTTACCTTCTTTGAAACAACGCAGTCAAATCATTTTGACCCCGAAATCACAATCACGATTGTTATGCAATTTTTATGCAATACAAAAATTGATACAAACCGAATAAAAGAAATAGAGGTAGAGAGCGTTCACGCAGATATACATTAGCCAGCAACAAATTAGCCAGTAACCCAACCTCGTGTTTAAAAGCTTAACATTCATTTTCTATCGTAATCGCAATCCTTCAGACCTGAAAGGAATAATGGTGAATAGCTTGTCTGAGTTCAATAACAATCAAAAAATTGTACCAATTCACAATTCCTATATATATCACACAATCTCGTCTATAACACTGTACTGCATAATGTAATACTATGTTGCCGGCAACTGTATTCTGTCTTTAATGTAGTTATGTCACAAGTACAAGATTGTAGCACTGTAAAAAAGTAGAGGCAGCATTCACACAGAGATATACTAGTAAAGAAAAGGGTCCAATAACCCACGCGTCATATCCGAATTCACTGTAAATCATGGAAAGTTATAACAAAGTTACACTGTATAGTTTTGTATGCTGAAAATGATCTTGTAGAAAATCTACCCTTTGGGTAAATATGACTTGGTATTTTGATATCCAACTACCTCACAAATTGTCTTTTTTTACCGGACTGTGAAGTTTTCATTAAACAGTGATAGGTTCATTGAGAATTATGCGCTTCATGTATGTCAATATATTCACCAGTTATCGAGCAATAGCCGCTTCCTATGTTTGTTTCTCAGTCCATACAGAGAACCTTTATCAGCTTTGCTGGGAATTTTACCATTTGCGATGTTGTCATGTAGACTGCTATGTTTTGTTGCAAGTATACTATCATAATAGATGATTTGAGTTAGAGTGTTAGACATTATAGTCAATAGATTTCAGCAGCCAAGGCAAGTGGATTTTACCATATATGCGATACTTAGCGTAACATTCCAAATGCTTAGAGATATGTTATTGTTATACGATGTACAGTGTTGCATGGTAAATGTACAGTGGGATGCGTAATAATGGATAGTATTTTTCGAATTCTAATTAAAAAAGGAATCTACATAATATAACGAGGAAAAAAATTTTCGTTCAGATGACATGCTGAAAACATTTCCATTTTTTTTATTCTTGTGCCTACAGCTCGTACTCTACTATTATGGTTATCTGGGCACATTTAATACCTCTAAAGACTCACATAAGTTTTCTAATAAGGATTCTCAATTCTGTATTGTACGTATCCAGTGATGGGTTTCAATTTGTTTCTAGATTCCGAATTAACGAGATAATATTCAAATTTGCAACCACATGTTATATAAGTGGAAAGTTCATTAATGGACAATTCAGCAACTGGTTGTACAAAGTTTTTCTAATTTTAATATTTGGTATGTAAGAACTGGTCGAATCATACCAGTGTACGTATCCATTGATCGTCGTCATTATCTTTGTGAGATTATTTCGCGGGTTTAAGTTGAGAAAATTTTCCGATAATCAGGTGCCTTGCAATCGATTTTTACATTATCGATTTTTTTCCGTTCTTCGTTGGCTTCCATTCTAATATTGAACGGTCATAAGTACATGACGGGCATGTTGAATAAATTATTCCTGGTTTCTTCCGTAGGATTTCAAACCAGTATTTATGCTTGTATGCTTGATACAGAAAAATAGCACATGCTATAGTATACGATCTATAGCGATATTATTGGTTTGGGCCGTTGAACTGTAAGCCGGATAAGATTCAAGTCGTTCAAGTGTATGAAAATATGTTAGAACTATCATGTACAAGCTGTATTTATGTGTCTATGTAGATTAGTGGATAGTTTTTTATGGATCTGCATACTTGCTTAATTATTTAGCACTAGCCAAGTGAGCCGACAGTGCCCGGGTAAGGTAAGCCATATAAGTATATATCCAGCTTATCATGATCGTGTATCGAATCAGCTCGGAACTTTTTTATATCATAATCATATCACTGACTTAATGTTATCATCCAGTTATTATTATCAAATAGAGACCACAATGAGCAGCGTCAATTGTACGAGGTACAATATATATCAAGATTTATATTTTGGCCGCTAGGAGGCGGTTAGAGCGTTAATTTTTGGGATTTCATTTCCTCCTGATTTGGAAGGATCCTGTCCCCTATTTTTTTACATACACTACTCTGGGATACATCTTCCACTTTGCAAAGATCCGTTGATGTTGTTTCGAGACAAACTATTGCACTTGGACTTAGTAAATGTAAAGTACCGTCAACTGTTGATAACAGGCTAGATCAATAGGAGCAGTTGGATATTCTTTTTGTAATTTTGAAATCTTATGAAATATTAATATACCAGAATGCGCGATGCTGTATTTAATATCATGTTAAACGGTTCCCATGAGATACATTGGGAATGTTATATGGTCCAAATCGCATGTCGCCAGTAAATACGTCATTGAATAAAACGGAATGCGTTGTCGACGTCACTGCACTCACGACGGAACTGGAAGGGTCTTATTACAAAGTTAATTGTACACGAAATCCCGTGTGATTACACATAATTTCTTCTAATGTAATAAAGCATATATGTATTTTACTGTATTAAATATGGTAACAGTTATATTGTGATGGTCCATTTCCTACTACTGTCTTTTCCTACCATGTTAAACCATATTCTTAATATTTACAAAGCCTCTGGAATGTAAATCTATCGAGTACTATACCCGAGGGTTAAAAAGGTGTGGTTAGAACGCAAGATGGGAGCATTTAAAACATCCATTTAGATCAGTATTTGAATACTATCTAAACGTAACATTCTATATTTACTTACGTTGCTAACTTCAATACAAAAAAAACACTAGTGCGTCTTATACACGCGACTATGAAATTTACTTGGATTCCTCCCCGACTATTGTGATACAGTATCATCTTCCATTTCTATTTTGGTTATAAAAGTTTTGTAGCAACTTTTCAAGTTAAAATATGAGGTGTCTCTTATATATATTTTAAAGTAAAATAGGTTTCGATATCACATGGTAATAATACGGTTACTAAAATCATTATTATCAATTATTTATTGTAGCTATGCATTGTTTTTCGGTATTGTTTGCAAAACATTGTCTCAGTCATGTTCCCCCTGAGTATCATTTCTCTCTATGAATCACTCCAATTGAATTCGATTTTAGTCGGATAACTTGCCAAAAAATCGTCTTAACTATAATCTTTAAATGCTCCCATACATCAGTTTGATCGGATGCTAGCGCGTACCGACGCTGAATTTCCGTCTCCGAAAGATTCATAAATTATGCAAGAACCATCAAAAACGATTGTGACGTGTGTAATGACGCCAGATTCGAGTCTTGATTTTAAATTGACTTTATTGAACCTGCATTCCTGCTCAGTTCTAGTTATATCGAATTGGAAAGGATTCTTTCGGGTTTATTAACTCAGTTCTTTCATTCTAAGACGATTAAATATGAAAAATGAACTTACTTTGAGAAAATTCAGGCGAAGCTTTACGACAGTGATATAAAAATACGTACTGCTGCCTCATAAAAATTATAGAGAAGTTCCTCAATCGGATATCTTAACCCTAATGTTGGTTTCCTGGTGTGACGTTGAGGTGGTTGAGAAAAATGCTTAGAAGGAAGGTTTAATTTACTGAGCTAGTGACATCACAGTTTAGGGAACAGTTAAAAAGGTGAACTTGCCTTCTTTTCGGAGAGTTAAATGTGTTTTATGCGAATAAATGTACAGGAGTTTTCCATAAATAAGCCCTGGGCGAATATTCGAGAAATCGAGTATGAGGAAGGAAATCATTATTTACAAATAAACGTCCATGGAAATGTATGTTGTAACTGGAATTATGCAACAAGTATAATAAAGGTTTTCATATAGACACCCAGTCTGAGTGATTTAAAATGATCGTAGCATAGTTGAACTCTCCATTACAGTTACTTGTCGTCGTCGTCTGATCTACTGTTAGCCCGCAGTCAAATTCTTAGCAGGGATTTTAATCATCTTTCTATCTTAATAATTACGTCATTTCCAAGCAAATCAATAGTGTTTTCAAGAGTTATTTATACTTATACATATAGATTATTACCAGCTTTTTCCACACAGTAACAACATCCAGTCCCAGTTATGTAAATATTTAACAGAAATTTCCAGAAGATTTTCTCACATCTGTCCTTTGGTCATCTCATTTTCTTGTTCGTAGGCGATTATCGATTATTCCACTATACGCGCGATTCCTTTGCGTAAATATCAGGATTTATCGATTATCTCTAGTTCCAAATGGGAACGAATAGCTGTTGTCTTTTTCGTCAGGTTGCAATGACGTTTGTTTCGCCTATCTTCTGACTTAGTAGTTAAGGAAGGTGATGGAAATTGCTGAAATTCTGTATAATTTATCGCATATAACCACTTGATTCCAATAAAATAGAGGAATGATCGAATTATTTGAGTTATTTCAACAATTTGAGATTTGAATCTCATGGTGTCTAGATTCTGCATTTGTCTCAATAGCTTTCGGATCTCAGTGACATAGTACGAATCAACACCTTCAGCCTAGCATGGTCTGAAGTACGAATTGTAATGGAGACACAATGCATGGGAAATATCATATTCCGTTGAAAATATCTAGTCAGGAAAGTCCGAGGTTTGAAATTATCATGCAAGAAATAGTACGTAAGAAATTAAGCACTGTAGGAAATTGTTGCATCAGAAAGGTAAACTTGAAATTATTTTGAAGGAAATTTCGTTTTGAAGTTTGAAGAATTTTCGTTTTGAATTCTTATAAATCCAATACATACAATTTGAAATGGATCGACATTCAATGGTGTATGTATTCAATATGTACTAGGTAACTAGAGTATATAATATCAAATAATCCATATTTTCCACAGATCAGAGTTCGATTGGGGAAAATTTAGGGATAACCATAAATTCGAATCTCACATCAGCTAATCTGTGTTTATCAATTTCTCAAGATAACTATTGATAAAACATAGCTGTAATTAATTTAGGGCCTGTACGGTATGCTGTTATCGAGGTTGAACTGAATTTCATGAGGTCATAATGAAACAACCTTCGGACGCGGAGAAGAGAGACCTTCCGCGCAGCGCTGATAAAACCTCGATAAGTTTTTCTGAAGTATCCCCTGATGCTGAAGGCAATTTACCGCATCATGTTCCTAATCAACCGAAATCCACGTTCGGCGTCAAGAACTATCTGCATTATTTCTACGAGGACTGTGCCGGCGTAAGCCATGGCGCGAACAGCGAAAGTGACATCGAAGCGAAAGAAAATCAATCGAGGTGAGAAAATAACAACCGCACGATGGTGCTCAAGATTTCACAGTAGTAGCTCAGGAAGAATTGTATTTTCCATATTATATCATCTAAAGGAAGACTTATTTAACAATAAATATAGCAAGTTAATACCATACTGGTTTATTGACCCTCTGCAGTGAAATCTGGCATTCATAATTATGTAAAGGATCGTAGACGTAAAATTTACTGCTATTTTTGTATTTACAGCGGTTCACCAGTTCTTTGTCGATTCGGAGTGACTATTTCAATAATATTTCTGTCTGTTGGTACTGTGCTACTGTTGATTGGATTCGTTGTACCGCCGAAAAAAGAAGTAGGAAGGCAACTATTTCTTTGCTATATTACTGTAGTTATATTGCAATAAAGTAGGATTGTCTGGGCGGTCAACAAACCTATCCTCAACAAATTTTTCCTATAAAACTTGTACAATGAAATGAAATGAAACTCTCTCAGTGATGCTGAACAGATTTCAATAAATTCTTTTGCAGAATTTATACGAGGGTGGTTTCTTACATCGTAATAAAGAAAATATCAACTACAATGTATTCCTTCATTCGGCAAAATGGAGCGGTGCGATATTGTTTTGTACAGGAGGAGTTCTGCTTTCCCTTTGCATCTGTCTCGTTGGAATAGGGAAGATAAAATATCAAAACGAAATGCTGGAGAAACAGAAATTTGAGGTATGAAGACTTGTTTCAATACAGAATGCCTGGATATACAGGATGAACCTAACATTTGATTAAATGTGCTGCTATATATGACTCCATGCTGCAAGCTAGTGGTGGCCAAACTATATTGAAGTTAAATCTAAGTGGACCTTAATACTCGTAATAATAATTTTCATCTCAGGATCGTTTACAACAAGGAATATCTATAGAGAGGAATGAATCGTACACTGACGAATACGGGAACGTTATCAAACAAGGAGATAACCAACAAGCATTTCTTTCTCCTATTCCTATGACATTACGTGAGGTTAGATCAGTGCAGCCGGTAGCAGGAAGTAGTTAATTCCACTTTACGTTCATTTTTATTGTCTTATTTCTCGTGTTTATGTTTCTAACTTTGCTTGTGACAAAAAAATAAATCAGAAGTTCGCTAGATAGAGATATACAGTAATTTGTAGCAGATAGCTCAGTGGTTCCTAAAGTGAGAGTTGTGAGATGAGGACTATCTAAAAAGAGGAACCTTTAAGACCTAGACGAGAGACGAAGTACGAGGCACCACTGTATTGCGATTTCCTACGGGAAAGGCTTACGCGGGCAACGCCGGGTCGCTTATTCTGAAATAGTCAACTCGAGCAACGCCGTAAGTGGCCAGAAAAAAATAAATATCTGTGGATTTGCTAGAGCGAAACGAAACAGCGGGACCTTCAGTTTGCCGATTTACTTTTGATCGTTTCGCTTAATTTCGTTTTATTCGAAATTACTTAATTTGTTTTGCTATATTCAAGTTTCCAATTTGCTGTGATCTCTCGTCTGAAACAATCTTTCTGTTCCCATTTTCTACCTGAAAGACGAAAATCGTGTGAGAATGGCACTGCATGCCCGAATTTTATCTGACGCCAGCTTCAAAGAAAACGTTTCTCCCCGGAAGAAGGTACATTGCATTAGCAAAAATAAAACTCGATATTACGCTAATATACTTAATAATTATCCTTAAATTAACGAAAAGTCATTCATTCATTTCAGAGATCTTCTGAAGAAGCGTTCAGTTCTCAGTTTTCCGAAAATGTTTCTAAACGTCGCACCATCGACAGTCTACTTCACAATCAAGCGAAAGTCAAGTCTCTGTTCCCAAAATCCTCTAGTAAAAAGTAAAAGATATCTTTCTTAAAACAATAGTTCCAAATCGAGGAAATAGTAAATATTCATTGAATTTCAGGCAACCTTCAATCAAAAATTACTACGGCAGTGGATTGAGATTAAAATCAAATAAAAACGTTAAAATATACAACGATAATGGAGAGAAAAAAATACAGGTTTGGCTCTCAATTAGCAAGTAGATAAGATAGAAGATTTCGACCTAAAATTTGACTTGTTTTAGAAAAAAAAAGAGAAGAAAAGGAGCGAAGGTTTCGATCTGATGTGCGCTGAAGAAGCGTCGGAAAAATATTGGGAATTGCTTGCAGAAGAGAGAAGAAAAGCTCTTGGTATTGCACTGGAGGAAAATAAAGAGGTTTGGGAACTAGAAATGTGGAATATAGAAAATCGACAATCCACATTTCGAAAATGACGGAATACCACTAATATCATTGCCCGGTCATTTTACATCAGCCATGCCCAGGACCATTAATTAATAATAGTAGGCAATGGTATGAGTGCTGTAGGGAATAGAATTTCACTGACGTATGACAATGGGAGACATGTAATACAATAATATCATTTCCTAAACATGGAATTCAACAGTGGGGAATGTTATTATTTATACCTACAGGGATATATATCTGAGCTGACTAGAGAATGTTGGGAGAAGTGAGACATGGTGAGATGAGGTTGATCAGGATATGTGGGCTGACATCAATGTTTGATGTAATGAATTCTTTAACCCATGAAATAATTTTAAAATATTATCATTTAGCTTGCTGAAGAAATCCGAGAAAAAGATCAAATCATTTTCAACTTAACAACAGAAGTTTCAGAGTTAAAAGAGACGGCTAAACATGCCGAGTATCTTGCAACGGTCCTTGAAGAGCTTGGAAAAGATTGCAACGTTCCTGATACAGAAGTAAGATTGTAAACTATATGTATAATGAAGTAATATTTTTAAGAATCAAAACATTAGACTCTAACCAATATATAATTCCGATATCAATTTAAAGCACACAACAGGAAAGGCATTACATCACTGCCAGTGTAAATCATGGTACTTTATAGCACCCTATCTTGGTAAAGCTTGGATATAAAAGCTGTAGAGATACCGTTGTGACTTTATAAATTATTTACATCATTGATTTGAATTTCATAAATCTATGAACCAGAGTTTAATCTAGAAGAATTTAGGAATTCTGATCTCAATTATTCTACAAACCTTGACAGTGTTTGATTTTCAAGGGAATGTCTCAGCATGAGCGTGATATTCTCGATATTACTAATGTTCTCCACTGTGTCACAACCTGTAGGAAGATAGTGAAGAGGAGAAAGATGTGTTTCAAGAAGACTTGTCAAGCTCTGAAGAGGAAGAAAAAACAAAGGAATCAGTAAACGAAGAATCTCCTGACCATGAAGAATCATCAAATGAACTTGTAAAAGAACAATTTGACACTCCAGGAAACCAAAAAGACACTGTAGACTCTGAAACAGTGGATCTTCTACAAGACAGCTCTGATCCAGAGGAAGAGGAATTTGGAAGTTCAGATGCAGACTATTCTGTCAATGCAACTTGTAATACAACTGCTGGTAATTTGACAAGCTTGCAAACGTTTGAAGAAGAAAGTGATTAAACCGAGAGATTTTATAAAGCATTTTATGTTTTCAACTACTTTACTGTGTTGCCCGATACAGATTTTTCACTGCGATGTGTGAGGTGTGTTTTTAATCGTATTACGTTTTACTGCCGCGTGTGTATCAGTTGTTTCTTCGCATCCTAAGTTTTTTCACTGTGTTCAGAAGAAATAAAATTTGACTATGTAAATTCTTCAAGGGCAAAGAGTAATAATCACTTATCATCTAACAGAGTACATATTCAGTTACCAATAATATCTACGATCTCATCTCGTTCAGAGAGCTACACTCTGTAATGTCGAGTGAATAAAAGGCAACCTGATTGTATCCAACACAACTCATTTTTTAATATAGACGATGAATATGAACAGACAATGAATCCTGGATGTTATTGAGACGGCCTGAAAAGAAAGAGACAAATCCTGGAATCTGTTTTTAACAAGTGTTGACTAGTAATTTCTCACCTTATGATTTTTACAGCTTTTGCAATCTTATTACTTGTCCTTGCAAAAGTTAGTTGTGATTTTTTTCCTCCTCTCCTTCGTCCAAGCGATAAAGCCTTTGTTGTTTTGAGCGGTGCTTTTCCAACTCTGTATTTCTCAATGTCACTCGCCTAAAGTTACATTTCAGAGTAGGTAAATGATTTCTGTCAATCATAGTCTTTCTTGGTCTATCTAGAAATACAACTGGAATATATGTACAGTCAACCTGCGTTAAAACGAACCCTGTTAAGCCAGATATCGAAAATACATGTTTTATATAGTTGAATGAAGTTCTGAAGTTGTGTTTCAGTTTATCATGTTCAGTGTATATATATTTCCAATTCAACTGCAGTGCAGAGCAGTTTTATTAATCCGTTCCTTGGAGTTAGTTGAAAACCAAAGCCAATTTCCCAGCACTAATAAGCCAACATCAAAGTATCAAGTTTTGCCTGAATCTCTCGCTGTAATCTCCATTTCTCTTGCAGTAGGACTGGTACTGGGATGGCGTCGGTCTCCTCCAACGGAGAAAATGGAATGGAAGAATGGACGTGAAACTGAAATAGTAACAAGGATACAAACATATTCTCCAAATGGAAATAAGGATATGGTAAGTTTTAAGCGCATCGTGTATAAGTCAACCTTAAAAGGACTAACGCTGCTCACCATTCGGAATAATACACTTACATTGCTCAAATGCATTTCCAGATCAATTTTTGGTAGAATTCTGTGTCTCTGTTTCGGTTTGTAACTTCTTCCAAGAACTTCACTTTTCTTCAATCTTTTTAGGCAATGCTCATAATTCTTCTCTATTTCTTCCTCAGCCGTGAGCGTTGTCTTGCAAACAAATTTCTTGTGAACCTTGTAAGAGTAAATTTATAAAAGCATGGTGCCTTAGGCATTGATGTGTCTGCTGACTTTTGAGATTTGTGACTTGTGTTATTACACTTGCAGTAATAATCTACCAAATTCCAGATGGAAGTCAAATCAGTTACGGAAGTGGAGGCCGACTACGAAGGAGCATAAAGAGGACGAAGAATAATAAATACTCGTTACTAACAGATCATATATATGGTTTGCCTCACTGCATGAACTATCTCACTCCATTTACACATATTTTATCTCACTCTGACCTCCATATACTGTTCTCTATCAATTTCAGTGTCAGATGTTTTTTCGGTCTGTGGAACCTTTCCACCACGGAGACTCAAAAAATTAAGAATGTTCCTTGCCAATTTCCATGAACCGTAACCGTTGTTGAATATCTGAAGAAAGCAGAAAAAATTCTTGATTGTAGGACACGTTCGCTACCGCTGAACCACTTTCTGACCGCTGATGAAAAATTGTTACACAACCTATTACCCTGAGAGTATTGGCAGATGCAACTCGTCTAATGTCGGCAGGTACTTTCCCTTTCGTTAATTTATCCAGGCACCACGGCTGTTTTTCTCCAAACGTACCTGTATGACAATTGAATATTTCTCGACAAAATTACTGAATATGCTAAACTGCTGGTTAACACATACAAATATCTCGATAGTTGAATGGAAGTAATGCTGCCTTATCTTGGGACCTGATTTAACCAATGAATATAAGCTAAAACCCAATATACACCTCAGAATTTCAGGGGCATATTCTTTAACTAAAGATTAACAAAGGATCTGGAAGCTTTGTTACCGACATACAATCCTGAAATTGTCCAAAGACGGACTGTACCATCTCCACACGATGTCAGAAGTAAGTTTTTGTCATCGATATAAGTTATGTCGGACACAGAGCCGGAGTGTGCTCGGAAATAGAACGCGAGATTTGGAGGAGCAAGGCTGAGTTTCGTCATCCGGCGGGAGGAGAGAATCCTATAAGCATTAAATCGAGTCAATACAGTAAGAATCTCACCCTTAACTTTGAAATGTTAGGAATTGCACTAAATCCCTGTCCAAACGAGAATTTCATGAAAAACTTTTCATTTTTCAATTTTGTGAATATTGAGTTTAAATGTAGGTTACAGACACGGATTCAAACCTCATTTCTGTTTCATCCAGATTGAACTGTGGAAGAACATTTCGTCCCCTTTGTCTGCTCACGCTTCCCATTCGTTTCATGTAGCAATAATTTTCGATTTCCCAGAACTTGGAAAACAATAAGTTAAATCGGTGATGGAAGTGAGTTCTAGGCACTAGGGGAAACAAAGATATTTGAAGCTGAGGTAGGGAAGGCCGGAACACTCTGTTGATTCTACTTTACCATAATTATCTGAATATAAAATGCACTTATGTATAATACGCACCCAACTAGAAGGTCCACATAGCTGAGAAACCTCTATACACATGTAAAATTTGAGAGATGTCAGTGTGATTAAAGACACCTATCAAATCAATGGCAATAACATGCTGTTTCAAATTTGACAAGTCATTGAGACTGAACAGCTTTGATCTGATCTCTTCTATTAGCTTAAATTCAGGCCTGACCTTAACATATCCTGATGTGTCTCCTGTTAAAAGCACTTTATTTTTTTCATCAGTCGCCATTGAAAATACAGTACTGCCATCATGATGTGCGCCAACAAACTGACCAAGCAGTCCTCCCTGCATGAAAAGATAATTGATAATCAGATCAGAATTTCAGGTGAGATCTTCCTTTCCCACAAGGTACTGACACTTTCTGTTATAACCAGCCCTCACATTGTGAAAGGAATTTGCATGAAGGTAGTGGCAATTTTCATGTAGTGTCAAAATTTTTTAATTGAAAGATTTAGAAGCTTTACTTATATTTTTCAGTTGATTTTATGGTAAAGTTATCTTGAGGATGTGTCAATGGGTGTAATTTCAGTCCTTGCCATTGGGACATTATATGCATGAATATTATTATAGTATTATAATATTTGTAAATGTTTTAACATGTGAACTTTTTTAATTGGATGATGTTTCTTTGAAGTTGCTTTTAGCTTTTAGTACCTGTGGATGCACAGACCATGCATAAACCCATCCAAGAGCACCAGATGCAAACATAGTTGCAGTTTGGGGTTCGTGAGGTCGACTTTCCAGGAATATTAACTGAGAAAAAAGAGGTTTCTGGTGAGATGAATACAACACAAGAATTTTAAACGTACCAAAGCAGCAGAAATGAAACATGAATATGCTCTCAATCCCATTGTAACATTCATATGAATGAATTAAAGTAAATATCCTTGACTGTACACATGTATTATTGGATATAATCTGTTACATATCGCTGTTCAGATTAGTCTTGGTTAGCTTTCTAGTTTTATAGTTCAATAATCCATCATACCATGCTTATATGACCAAGAAATCTAGGCTTGAAGACCTTGAAACCTATCTCGTATCTCATCTTATATCAAACCTGTTTATCTCTCTCTTTGGAGGAACAAACAAGCGTTAGGCGGGGTGTTGCTGTGTCATCATATAAGAATATAATAGACAGTTTAGTGACCAGTACAAACTAACAGTACCTTATCAATAGATACATCTGCTTCCCAGTAATTGCGATGTGCTTGTCCAGTAACGATGTCCATGTGATGACGGATTTTAGTTTCATTTGAAACTTTCGAGTCTCCTAATGGAAATCTTGCAGACGGAGACAGGCCTTCTGGGATATTGAACTTGACTGATTTTGGAGTTGATGTTCTGGTGAAGTTATTTATTTTTCATGATATTTATGAATGAAAAATGTTTTCATAATTTCTTTGCTTACAAGTGTAATTATGAAATCTATGTAGTGCAATCAGTTGAAATATAAAAGCAAACCTTGATGTTGAAGAAGGAGTGAGAGGTTTGGAAGTTTCTTGCTCAGCGATTTGAGGAGGGGCTGAAAAGAAACCAAAATTTATGAGGAATGAAAGAAGGTAAATATAACTTCATAGGATGACCGTATAACTATTAATTACAGTCGTGCCTCGTACTACCCTAACTTCATAATTAAATGCTAAATTCATGTGAAATTCCATTTGGGGTGAAGCGCCCCCACCCATCCTCAGCCCATACCCCCATGCATTTGACAAACTCGAAAGGGTGAATGAGCGGAAAAGAGGTTTGAAGCCTCTGGTGTAACGTTACATAAACCATGAAAACTCACAGGTTTCAATTGAACTTTTCATTGGTGAAATCGGTGGGAGTTTTATATTTGTTGTCGATTGAACATCATAAGTGGGAAAGTCATCGGTCGAATCAATTTTGCTTGTAGAATTTGCAGCTTTGAACAAGGAGTCAAGAGAAGTTGTCTGAAATGGATATAAGCAATGCTAGGCACCTGTGCTACTGCATGGCAAGCACTAATATTGAATTAAACATCTACTACAACTTACAGAATGTTCACTTCTACTTATTCTTATTGATTTTCTGCGGTTCCAATTAGTTGAAGACAACTTCATTGTGTGACCTTCGATACTAAGAGGAGAGTAGGATTCCAGACGATTTATGCGACATAGAACATGGCCTGTTAATAGTAAGTGTTATATTATAGCTGAGGCTAACTGTATATATATTGATAACTGCATATGCTCTCCGTTACATGATAAGTTATTACAGTTCTTTGCCCTTTAAAAAATCAAAATTTTACCATATGACAAATAATATAAATTGGGTATAGTTGTATGATCGAAGTAACAGTAAGTAGCATACCTGTATCGAGGGACCATATAAATATATCACCATCGTAAGATGCAGAAGCAACGACTGCGTTATTTGAATTCTGGTATTTTGCCATGCATAAGATATCATCCTCGTGAACTTTTGCCCAATAATGAAATTCGTCATCGTTATCTCCACGAGAATCTCTGCAAAAATTGGGTCAGGGTGACACTTAAATCGGTATTGCCGATAACACTAACTATAAGACTTGTATCATGGAGGGTTCGTACATGTGATATCCTAACACTGACACTGATTGTGTAATACTCGTATTTATTCGAATGACGCTTCCTATCTGCAAGTTGAGGTACTTACATATAAACTGTTGGGACTTTGTTCCATCCAGCTGTTATTATCTTCTGTTTCATACATACGATGCCGGTAACCTGAAGTCAATGATTTACAATTAATTATTTCCAGTTATAGAGGTAGCTGCGTCATTGTTTTAATATGAATTTCGACAAGCCGAAGGTTGTCATATAATGTCAGTTATCATTTAATGGAGATTATGAGCTACCAATAATATATGCGGTTCGGCCGGTTTGTTTGCCGGAAAAATCTCTCGGTACTCGTAATACAGAACATAGCATATACCTCGAGCATAGTTTGTCCAGTCAAAGTTCTAAGACATGCCCCATTATTGAAATTCCATATCTTGACAGCACCATTACGTGAACCTGGTAAGAAATTAAAGATTCAGATTATGTAGAGCCAAGTACTGGCCGACGATTTTATTTTTGTATATGGCTTGCCATGAATGCAAGTAAAACTTACCAGTAATGAGCCGTCTTCCACTGGGGTCAAATGTCATAGTTGTAAGTTCAACACCCTTAACTGTATAAAACTGGATTGCCTTAACTCCAGTGTTGAGATCCCAGACTGAGACAATGGAATCGTGACCACCAGTAACAACCTGAAATGGTAAAATTCAGGCCTCAAATCAACCTAGGGGCAGACTGGCATATAGACATTGGCCGGTTCGCTGGATCATCCCTAAGGCAGTCTAGGCTGAAGTCAAGTGCTCATGGACCCGGACTAGGAGACAACTTTTTTCTGCTGAAGCACCGTTACCAGTGCTCCATTGAAATTGTGAGCAGAATTCTAACAAAATACCTGGTTGAACAATTTGTTGTACAAAACTGCTGTTACAGCACCCTCATGTGACTTAATATTCATCTGATCTTCTTTCACTCTATCTTCGTATCCTTCCAAAACTCCAACCTTGAGAATTGGCAGTAAATATATTAAAGATCAAAATAACCTTTAGAGGTTTGAACTAACAGGTGGAAACCCTAATGAATCCGTTTCCTGTATTATTATACTAGCGGAAGAACCTGGTGCTGCCCGGGGTAAGCATTCTTAAGATTCAGGAAAATAATTGCACTTTATTTTCACCTCACATTGCCTCATTATTCGAAGATTTGCAATCGTACCTGTATTACGGCTATCCACAATGACTTGGTTCTCTCATGATGATAGAGAGCTTGGAGCGGATGATTGAGAGGTCCGATACGTAGGAATGATCGAGGGCCGATAACTTGAGTCGTGCTGTGATCCCTCAGTTCAAGGATACGGATCATCTATTCAATGCAGTTCAAGTTGGTGAGTGGTGATTCTACATGATTGCATAGCACATAAGGTGAAATTCTGGCAATTCACTTGCCCAGTGTGCCAGCACACCACTGATTGGCAACCAAGTCGCTCAATACGGCTGAGCCACTTTTCCACTTATCTACACAATGATGAATATTGAAAAACAATTCAGTACTCTGTCGCGCCCTCCGGTGATGACTTGACCGGAATTCGAAATAATGATGACATGCTGAACAGGAGTGAGATGGCCTTTGATCAGGGACGTTGCTTTGGAGCTGAACGGATTCCAGGTACGAACAATTCCATCAAAACTTCCGGTAACTATATAGAAGGAAATTTTTTAGTTATATTTTCGGTTTAATAATGATTATTCTCAGGGCCGTCGCATGAAGTAACTATGCAGTATCTCTGGGATACAATAATTTTTGTATAGAGTTTATATACTATATTTCTTATTCTTTCGAGTTAGCATCCCATGCAATAAGCTGTGTTTCTGAGTCTTTCGTGGATTGCAATAACTGTTTATGCTTAACAAGGAAGCTATATTCTGTCATGCACTGAATCTACCAACTTACCAATCACATTCCATTCTTTACAATAATCCAGAGCTAGAATTCCTTTCCTAACTTTGAAGTAAGAACTTCTGAGATAAAAAAGAAATAAAGCTGAAACATCTAGAAAATAACAGTGAATGTGTTTAATTTGAAGGTGAATTTGAACCAAATTGCTACGAAGGCCCTATTACTATGAAATAAATAGGACCCTAAATTATCAAAAAATAATAGGCACCACAACAAACTTTAGTATAAATTTACAACACTTATTGGTATAAATTTGAATAAAGAATTATAGCGTGGTGTGTATAAGTCGCAAATTATGTCAAAATTTTGAATCAAATGTATTATACCAGCTTCCTTGGCTCCAGTACTATGTTGATTATCTGATTCATTTCCAAATTTATATTTATTTTAAACCTCTATTTCGCTTCCCAATATGTCAAAAATACTAAAGAATGTTTTTTTTTTAGAAACCACTTCAAGTAAAGTAAGCTAGCATCTAATATAGGAGATCTGAGTGGAAGCGTGCTCTGTGTCCACATTGTGGTCTAATCACAGCAACGCTATGATGGCAAGTTTAAAAGAAGCAGAGAATACAGCACTCAAGTGAAAATTATGCCCGGCAATTTTAATGTGAGTAGAGCATATAATCATTTTCTTACTTATTTGATAATATCTTTGAGTATCCAGGCCATTTGGGCTTGAACTGTATATTTGATAGATCTCCAAGATACATTGAGTCATTGTCAGTTGAGCTACACGAAATAAAGCATTCAGATCCCTGAGCAAGGTGATAATATCTCACACAGTTCACCCAGTTACTGTGAACTTCCTGTAAAATATTATTGCATTCAGTCATTTCAAGCTTTGGATTTTAGTATAACCATAGTGATAGTGACTTTTATTGCCAACTAGTGATGGTAATGTTTGGTATATATATAATGGTAGGGAATATAGTGATGCCTCTATATATAATGGTAGGGAATATAGTGATGCCTCGTACTTCGCATGACCCTAGAAATTCCATTGAAAGTTTAACCGATGATCCCACGTTCAAATAAACTGAATTTCCTCGTTAATAATCAAAATTGACACTTTGTTTAACACTGAATTGAGTATGAAGTATGATGGACCACTGCACTCCAATATGACTTTGAGACAAACACTTCTACAATTGTGCAGTGAAGAAACATCAGACATATTTCCCTGTGTTCAACATTGGAGTTTTCAAATATTAATTGATTCATGAATTTGAACTCCCTGAACTATTTTACAAAATTACTAAGAAGAAATCTACCTGGAATATCATTGCAGCTGCTCCCTTAACTTTCTGCGTCATTAGCTGGAAGAACGGTATTCTTGTCACAATACCTGTACAGATTTAGGAACATCATGGTTTAGGAATATGATAATAAAAAGGTAGTCTCACTCAACTGAAGAATGGTACAAACCTTTTTGAGGATAGACGCCAAACAATCCTCTATGCAATGCTTCGACAAATTTAATTACAATGATGCTTCCTGTTGCATCACCAGCTACTAAGGTGCAGTGGTTCAGATTGTCATAATCAAACCTGAGAAGTATGTAATCATGGGATCTTGAAATATACAGTAACACCCCGCTTTACGCTCCTCAAAATAGAGTGCTAATCTCACCAGAAGTCCATTGTCAGTACAGGATCTCTGAGACCAGTGATCTGGAACTGCTTTTCAAACTTGTTTGAATTGATATCATAGAATGCTGAAAATGAAAAGAAAAAATGAATAATGTGACGACTGAGTAGACTTCATCTTGAAGTTGGTGGTTTCTTAGAGATTTCAATTAATTGCCAAAACCTAACACGAGTTAAATGTTTTCTACTACTGAAATAACCAGTGCTTATTGCTACATAGTCAGCAGAAGGGTTCAATGCGACATATTATATCCGTTGTTACATGTGCGTAGGAAATGACATTGAACGCTACAAACTTACATATTTCTCTTTCAGTTGAGCTGATCGCCAACATTCCAACATTGGAAAGAGGAACCATGTCTGTCAACCACTGCCCAACGAAAGACTCTCGGCAGGAATCCACCTGAATTCAGAAGAATTTCATAAGGTAATAGACATATAGCTTCTGTGTAAACATTTCGTGCACAAGGCATATGCCATACCCTTCAAAATGGGGCACATGGCACGTGTCACACCTATTTAAGTGGCACCCAGAGAACGTGACATACCTATAAACCTCTAACTATCATATCTTATATACAAACATTAATGGACTTGATCAGTTCGCAATCCAATCCATAAAAACCCAGTTGTCCTTCTTTGCTGAGAATGACGAATTTACCACCAGGATTGTCTCTGTTCGATGCCTTGTTCCCATGTTTGTTTGCAAGATGCTGAAAAAAATTTATTCGCACGACAGGATCCCTGTGGTATCTGAAATGAACTGAGTTCCTCATCAGATTTATCTTGCTATCTATTCACAGTGGCGAACTTCAGGGCCCCAAAAATGTGTGACCGTCACTGCCTAATGTATGCGCTCTACTTATTTCCTTACAGGCCAATGTTTATTTAGCTGGAACTCGGAATTTCAGTGAACATAAATGAAATAGAAATACTTACATTATATGGCTCCATTCTTAGGTTTGTTAATTGTTTAATACTTACGATTGAAGTTCTTTTATTTTTTTGGGAAAAGGAACCTGATAAAAAATGCTGCTGATGAAAAATAAACAACTTAATCTATGGTATATCCTCCAATAAAGTCATTAATAAGAGGTAATAGCAATATAGAAGTAAAAGTATCAATCGAAATCCAGATCCAATCTCTCTAGAAAGTTTGGAACGTACGAAGTTAGGGTCGTAAGTGGTGTAACAATGGGAACTTACCTCTTTTATCAGACTGGTCATTGTGTCCTTTTCCTGATATTCAAGCAGCATGTACGACAAATATTCATCCTGGAAAATAGAATATATCTACCATGAAAAACTGACCAACTGACATTCCTAAAGGGTCATACCCAGTCAACAGTTCCATCACAATTTGTGTCCACTTTCATGAATATAATTTCGAGCTCTTTATCATCAACCTCCGATCCCATAGTTCGTTTCATTGCTTCTCTGAATTCATCGATATCCAGACCTCCACCTCCATCTGCATCAGCTTCCTGTGAATGGTAAAGAGATAGGGGAAGAGTATTTAAAAAGTGGATCTAAATATGACAGAGATAAAAGAACGTTACTAGGATACCAGTTATAGAGTTTATTATTGTTTATGTGGACTCTTCGCCATCTAGGGGGTAACTATAGGAACGGTTATACCTGAAATATTTCTTCCAGTTTTTTGAGATGTTCAAAATTCATTTGGTCCTCAAGCTTGCTAGCTGTGGTTGATTTGGCCTGGTTTTTCCATTTGCCAACTGGTAAAAAACGAATCAATTAGAAAAAGTCTTACAACCAATATAATGAATAATTACGATGAAGGCTAAGTGATCACGCGCTATTCACTAGAATTATAAACTGAAACAACATCGTACTTTCTTGTGCATTATTCACTCTATCCCCAGCCAAGAGAGTTAGAACAACGCATTTTGCCTTGTATTGATGTATTTGTGTCTTTTTGGTATGAAATGGGAGCTAAATTATAATTGTAGGTTTTTGTCAGAATGCATTCTTATTTTCTCCGTTGAAATAAGTATTTACACTATGCGGAGTACAGTAATCTCGGAACGCGTTCCTCGCATCTAACAAGGGACTAGTGTACAATAGATACTTCTCACTATGCCGATAACATGAACCTGTTAGAAACCATATGTAATAGAACTTACTTTTTCCAGCTATTCCAGCTGTCTTCCCAAAATTATCTTTTAGGCTGCTTTCTGACTGCTTTTGAACAAGGTTTTCATCGCTGTTTTGATTCTTTATAGTGCTGAATAAATATATGAAGAGATGGTTGGAATGAATCGACGTACATATCATGTCATTTCCTATACACATGTAATAATGGATATGCACATAGCGCTGTTTAGATTCCTTCTCATACTTACTAGAAAGCAATAAGCACTGGTTTTTTTTGTAGTAGAAAATGTTTAACTGCAGTTGGGGTTTGACAATGAATTGATTATTCTTAATAAACTACTAAATTCAAGATGAAGCCTTATCAGTTACAAATACATAGAAGATTTTCAATTTACTTTTGTTTTTCAGCTTCTTTGTCCTCTGGAGTGTCAGTTATTTTCTGTGATGTCACAGAGCTGGAAACGGATTCTCTATCGCCACCACCGGTATCATCCTGTGAAATTCCTTCGGAAGACATCTCTGAGGATAAAACTCTCGGTAGACTTCAATCTACAGCTGGTAATAGGATGTTTACATTACACCACTTCTTGGAAAGGGGGGTTTAAAGTGAAAACGAGGTTAAACGAAATCGATTTTTTCGTACGCTCAATGATATGAACAGTGCACATTTAGCGCTCATTATAACAGGGATAGATCAAGAAATGAACTTCTCGAAACGAACTTGTAGCGAGGAAGATCACTGGGCAAGTTTTTGAGTTGAAAATGACTCGGATTAAACGGGTAACCCATTTAGTAGTTAAATGCTAGAAAGTCTCGTTCCTCGTGTTTTTCTACGGCCTCCATCAATCAGTCCTCAAATCTCACTTACCGAACCTAGACATCCAATAAAGATTTAAACTACCCCCAGATCAATGAAATATACATTCAAAAACGTGAACAATGATAAATAAATAAAGTAGAAATGATAAACACTACCTACCTCCGTGTCCTGTGGGTTTATAATCATTTACTACTCCACAGTCGATTTCTATTACTTAGTTATAACGCAACAATGGTTACTTATGGTAACTAACTGTTACGCAATAATTAATAAGCCTGAAAGGACTTTTCGAATAAATTTAAATTCTAAAATTATTTATTTATCAATTTCTGGTACTTTTCAGGTACATTTTATATGCTGGATTCCATTTCTAATTATTTAGCATCATCATTCACACTAAAATTTCTATCCCGTGCTTCTCATCATCATCCACGCTATTTATCGTTTCTCCCCTCATTTCAATGTTCAATTATAATTACTAAATTACTCAATTACTTTTTTTTTTTAATTAAAACGCTTGATTGAAACAAGCAGATTTATACAACGTGTCAAAAAACGCTCGTTGAAAGAAGAGTTGCGTTGTTGAGCTGGTTTTCATTTACACTGTTATAGACTCTGCTTAGAGGAAGGTTGCTTTGCTGTCGCCGTCTTAGTTAGTTGTACACGGCCGTTATTCTAGATTAGATACATTAGTTTAATATTGTTCTTTACGTGTATTTTCTTGTGCGAGTGTGATTCAATTTCAATGCCAATTATTTATAGATCATAATGGTGTTCACTATATGTGGACTATTCTGTGCAATGTCCAAATGCAATGTAATTTCATTGGGTTCAATATTACCCTAATATTCCTACATTTACCAAAATGGTTATTATTTACCTAACGGCTAAACTCGGTACATTATTATTGTACTATTTTCCCTTAATACTGTGGCCTACGAAATTGGATCATGCTCTTCTATGTTGTATGAGTGATTGTATGAGTGATTGTATTGTGCACCGGGCCCGGTTGCTTTTCGCTGTATTTTTTTGTATGCATAATTTTCTTTGCTTTCCTTACAGAGCAGGACATGTGATGGCTATGACAACACAATACAAGGTTGGTATCAAATTATATTCACGGTAGAACCACGTCCATAAATAATGACATAGCGAATTGGCAAAATAGGTCTAAATCGCTTATTTTTGTTGCATTTGATAGTACGTATAGTTTGCAACGTTTTTAAAGTCTAAATCTCGAGACGCGAGGCCTTTTCTAGCTACCA
>QRAM01000652.1:0-11212 GCA_013436055.1 Halocynthia roretzi | reverse complement strand
AATTTTAAAGGCCGCAGCCCAGGACAATAATGCGGCAGATGAAGGAGAGAGCAGCCACCACAAGAAAGAAGAGTCGGGAGAAGTGACTGCCATCATGGAGGGGCAAGTTAAATTAGTTTTATAAATTGAAATCCAATAATTCTATGTTGCTATGTTGCTATTTAATATTTTTAAGGCCGCAGACCAGGAGAACAATGGCAGATGTAGGAGAGAGCAACCACCACAAGAAAGAGTCGAAGAAGGGACTGCCGCTACGGAGGGGCAAGTGAAATTAGTTTTTATGAATTAAAATCCTAATTCTTCTATGTTCTATGTTGCTATTCAATTTTAAAGGCCGCAGCCTAGGACAATAATGCGGCAGATGAAGGAGAGAGCAACCACCACAAGAAAGAAGAGTCGAAGAAGTGACTGCCACCATGGAGGGGCAAGTTAAATTAGTTTTATGAATTAAAATCCTAGTTTTTTCTATGTTCTATGTTCTATGTTGCTATTTAATTTTAAAGGCCGCAGCCCAGGACAATAATGCGGCAGATGAAGAAGAGAGCAACCACCACAAGAAAGAAGAGTCGGAAGAACTGATGGGCAACCATGGATGGGCAAATTAAATGAGTTTTTATGAATTGAAATCCTATTTTTTTATGTTCTATGCTGCTGTTTTATTTTTAAGATCATGGGCGCTTGTTGGGCGGCAACCACCTGGCAGAGGCCTCCGGCGCATGAGAGACAAGTGAGTGAGCGTTGATTATGTTTATTTCGCGATGCATCAAATAGTATACTTTATTTTTCTGTTATTTTTAGATCATAGGCGCTCACGGGGACGACAAACACCCGATGGAGACGTGCGCGAAGACACTGGAGCGAAAGGTTTCCGGAATAATTCTACAGTAACATAAGACTTGCCATAACATTGATATATTGATGATAATATACAAGGTATCTGTTTACCGTTGTGTGTATGTGAAACACATATAATTGACCTTCAGAAAGAAAAATGAAGACAAAGAAGAAGAGTGATGGGATGAAGAACTGCATTATTACTCGGGTCCATCATATCCACAAATGAATCTCTTCAACAACACCAATTATTCCATGGTTGGACTCGCTTGATCCCATCACATCACACCTTGTATCGCCACATCGATACAAAGTTGTATGGACTAGCAGTCGAGCAACGGATTTCAGGACTTGATTTATTTACATATATTTATTGATATTGATTTAAAAGAGAGAATTTTTTGCACAACTAATGGTAAGAGTTGTGATTAATAGCAGTTGAACCCTACATATTTAATTAATTTCACGACCATAGAATCTGAGATTGGCCATCTCAGTGCCTATGGAGCGTTGAATTTAACGACCCTAACACCCAGAAGGGGGCATAGGCTGATCACCTATGCCTTCTTCGGGTCTTAAAATTATTACCTTTGGTCTTATGGGACTGTTAGTTTTAATAATCCTATTTTCCTGAATTTAATGTTTCGTTATGACGTAATTAATCCCCCGCTAGGTGCGTGATATTTAACCTAACGATTTTACCGCCACGATATGGCGCTACTGAGCTAATAATAGATGATATATTTTTCATCCGTATGGTGGCAACATTGACACAATTTTAACTAGCCATCTGACCGTATCAGGTCCGATTGTATTTATTCTATGGTGGTGACGTGACTATTGAATGGATTCCCTTCTTCACCCATTAGTTAAAAGACCCATAACAATTGATTAATATAATATATTGCTCTTTAGCTTCCCCGTTTTTCCCATGTACACCTTCACGTAAATCTCCTTTAACTTGTTTAACATAATATGTATCCCAGTTCCCATTTGGGTGCCTTGTTGCGAAATAGATTTTTCACTGTCGCCACCTACTACTGTAATACTCTACTGCTATTTTTGCTGTAATTTTCGGCTGCTAAGGTGCAAATTATTCTTGAAAAATAACTTGAATCTCCTTACTTTATAAACGGACTTAAATTATTCCATTAATTCTAAACATGCAAATATGAGACATAAAAACTTTTAAGAAAATGGATCAATTTCTTAACAATTAAATGTGAATTCAAGGAGTAATTCTTAACAAAAAAAGTAATCTTTTAAATGAAATCTAATCTAGGGAAATTATCGAAAGATTTTTCAAACATGCAGCCGAAAAATACTTTATTTTTTTAATTTTTAGATAGGCTCCACTCCAGTGCCCTGCGTGGTCGAGTTGAGAGAAATTTCCCCATGGCCAGAATTACTTTTTGAGTGGTTTGGGTTGTCTGGCAAGGTGTTTTTTGAATCATCAGGCGGTTTTTTATATCCCTTATTTGGTCTCTGTGAAGATCCTGTATTTTTATTATTTATTATATTTTTTTTGTAGGTTAATCGTTTTTAGGTTAATATTGTGTATCGCACCCGCTTGAATTAAAACACTTGGGAATTCAAATTCATTTGTCTTGTTACCAAAGGGAGATTTACTCAGAACAGCAGTGATTTAATCTTTGTCTTCCGATACCAACTGGTGTTCTAGAAGGTTGGATTATGGTTTGTGACTGCTTGCAATGCAATGTCCTATTTTAAAGTTTTGAACAGAGCAGTTATGGGAAGTAGAATTTTATAGGCAACTAATGATGGTTATATTTGGAGTCGATGGTATTCCTTATGAGCTGATCTTCTTATGGATATATAGTTAGTTAATGGCCGAGCATTGTACGTACTGGGAGTTTTAATTGGGTTTTACGTTTTTAATGTCGCACATCATCTCCTATACGACGAGTTTGGCTACAGCAGTATTTAGTTTCAAGCTGGTATGGTAATGCTGATAAATGTGCTACATGTGATACTGATGATACGGTGGGTTTTAGTATCGTCTAGAATATGATTATGTTCTCTGACGTCATGGGTAAACGCTTGTCACGTGGAATTCACAGCTGACTGCTCGCAACAACAAAACAATGTGACAAGCTGCAAACGGAGATCCTGAATGCTTGATAATGGAGTCGTCTCGTAAATAAAGGAAAAATATTCACAAATGCGAGTCATAGAATGCATTTCCCAGAATTTAAATCCCATACAAAAAACATATATCATACAATTCGTAGTGTAACCTGCAATGATCGTGTGTCAATGTATATATTTTTGTCAGTAAAATTATTTTTTGCAGTTTCCAGATATTATATTTACCTGAAACTTTTTTGTGAAACGCAAAAACATGGGAGGTGCTGTCAGTGCTGGTGAAGACAATGACGATCTTGTTGATAATCTAGTCAGTGCAAAGTATATCCGATCAGAAAAGGTAAATATTGCATGAAACTTATTTAACTTATTAATACTAATTCTATTCAAGTATTCTTGAACTTTCTTTATTGCAATCTCGTACGGGTAACCTGGGAGTAAATTTAGTATGGTATAAATTCTTCCAAAAGGAGATTTTTAGCATTTAAGGTGGGGATTGAGATCACATATTGGTAGATTCAAACTTTTTAAATACTGAAGCAGCTGTACTTCCTCCACCTTGGCAGGAAGTATAACTCAAGCTTACATAGAGCATCCTACAGTGGTCTGTTGTACTTAGAGGGCAATCTCGACTGATGTGTCCTCCTTTTTATTTTTCAGATAATAGAAATTTTTCGTGGCGTTGATCGTGGTCATTATTATCTCAAAGGACAAAGAAATTCTGCTTATCAGTGAGTATTATTATCTAATACTTCCTTATCTTTGTGTCAGGAGAACTCAACGATTCATGGGTGTCTGCTGGGGGAATTGAATGGGATATATTGTTCCGCTCTGAGTCAAAAGTAATACAGACACTTTGTTGTACTACTGCTAGTTAGTACATTATAGAAAAGTTAAAATGTTCCTTGTTTGGTTTTAATGCTAAATTATCTTTTACTCACTTACATCTATACAACATTTTTTTATGTATACTCCTTTTACCTTCCCTGTAAGAGTCGTAGCGAACACCCTTGTGACTATCATCGCTTTATCATATTTGTCATTGTGCAAATTTTACTTCTTAGTGACGTTGCATGGAAATTCAATCACCTTCACTTATCGGCTCCTTGCATTTATTCCGAAGTGATGGAACACCTTGAACTTAAGCCAGGGCAGTCATTCCTTAATCTTGGAAGTGGAACTGGATACCTAAGCACTATGGCTGGACTTGTTCTTGGTAACTTCCGAACAGATTGTTTTTTAGTTTGAAAGAGCTTGTGAGATGGTATTACCTATGTATGGTTACTGATAGGATGAGGTTTCTACAACCTTGTAGGAGGTCACCATCATCGCTGCAGTTACCCCAATGACCTTGTTTAACAGCTGAATCAATTGTGAGCTGGTGAATATGTTTTGCTCACATTCGAACCCACAGCCTCTCTATTGTGAGATCTGCTCGCTTTTGCTGAGCCATTCTCCAACCTTACTATCAAACAGATATTAGTAATAGAGCTTAGCTTACAATACTAATTTAATCAGCAAAATCTTTGCCTTTGGCCTTGTTGCTTTCTATAAGAATTGCTTCAGTGGTAAATACACTGCCATCTTGTTTTCAGGACCCTTTGGTATTAATCATGGCGTGGAAATTCATGCTGATGTCGTAACATATGCTGAAGAAAAATTGAAGGAATTCGTGTTGAAATGCAATGCGTTTGATAAGTAAATCTTTTTGATCATATCTTATCCCATTCATTTATTAAGTTTCTCTTAGTTTATATATTCTAGCAGCATATTAGTAGTAGCCCTGCCAAATCAGGTCATCATTTTCATCATCTTTTAAACTCATAAATAATTGCTTGCTATCGTGAATTTGTTTACGTTACACACATTTAAAGTTGTTTATCTTCCTGTTACAGATTTGAGTTTTGTCAACCACAATTTGTTGTCGGAAACTGTCTCCAGCTATCAGCAGGTTAAATCTTATTCATTATTTTAACTGTTACCAGTTTTTTGTTGATTCTCATTTGTGTCTTACAAAGTCTCTGAAGGCATTTACTATTTTTGATGACATTTTTTCCGCTACTTGTTGTCATTTTAGTTTTCGACCTAATCCCGGGAAACATTTAATGACGAAAACCTGTTACCATATCTTATCTATTATTACAAATCTTTTGCAGATGTTCCTGGATACGATCGAGTTTATTGTGGAGCAGCCTGCCCTCCAGAATACGCGAATTACCTCATGAATTTACTGAACATAGGAGGAAAACTTGTCTTACCACTGGACGACCAGGTATATTTCCGTGTATACGTTACCAAGACATGTTTCACCCTCCAAGCATCGATTTATTTTGTCACTCATATCAGTGATTTTTGTGATTGTGATATACCATAACTAACCCCTAAACCACAAACGAACTTGAATATTGGGGTGTGTGACACAGCATACTGCAGTCAGGTATGTAAGGCCCTAATTTATAAGTTTATTTCAGTTTGTATATATGAACGAGGGATGTTCACGAATCAAAGGTTAGGGTGTGATGTGGTTACGGTTCTAATCGAGGGGTGTGTTCTATTAATTTAAGCGCAATATATAGTAAACTGAATCTCAACTTTGTTTCAATGTACACAATTCGAGTGCCTGTTAACCTTCAGTTTCTCTTTTAATTTATAGTTGCAAATTAAAACAAGAACAGGGGAACAGACCTGGGAATCGAAATGCGCACTCGCGGTCTCGTTCGCTTATCTTATTACGCCAGTATCTTCAGATGGACCGAATAACAACGGAGAAATCACCAAACTGCGTGAGTTACCTAAGGCAGGGATTCCCAAACTGAGGAAAGTTGGAAGCCCTGACTTAAGGCACAAGGATGCTTATTATACGCTGAAAATTACTGTGTATCAATAATATGTTTGAAGTTACTCAATGTTCGTAACTTCTTCAATATATAATTTAGAAATGTCACATAGGAATAGCAATAGCCTTTATATCCAAGCTTTAACACCATAAGGTGCTTTAAAGTAACATGATTTACATTGGCAGTGATTTGATGCCTTGTATGTTGTGTGCTTATATTTCATATAAGAATTAATATATCATCCATATATTATATCAGTTTTTAAGTTTCTTGAACTATGTTTGCTATTCACATTTTTAGCCGAAAGAAAAGTGGCAACTTTGCAACAACTGTGCAGATTTTGTATAAGGCATACTATACGAAAAATATACACAGTTGATATTGGACAAGTGAGAAAGAAAAAGAAACGACAAAGACAAATGTCCGGAGGTATGGGCATGTTCATTGTGGGGTAACTATGTCTGCTGGGCACATTCATTTTGTGGGATAAATTGTATTTCGTTCAGCTGGGAGTTAATGTAGCAAACTTTAAAATTGTGACATTACTACATTACAGACACAATACAATAGCAGGCGAATGAGTGTTATATTATGCAGTACAGTATTATAGACGAAATTGCGAATCAGCGGAACCGTATTGTTTCATATAGATGAATCGTGAATAGGTACAATTGTTATTGAACTTAGGGAAACTATTTACCAGTATTCCTTCCCGGTCCAAGGGATTGCATCAAGATATAAAATTAATGTTGAATTTGAGCTAGTATAATATTATATGCGTATCTTATTTTTTCTAGGTTTACAGTATGCTCTCCCACGAAGCATGGCGAGCAGACACAGGAGAAGGCGGATGAATACGACGGGAGAAGGCAGTGAAAGAAGTATGCGAAGGAGGATTAATACGAGCGGAGAGAGCGAGCACATGGGATTTTCGGATTCAAATGATGATGATTCAGATGCAGGTAATTAGTACACAATAGCAGGATGATACGGTGGAAGGTAACAAACAAGACTCCAGGACCGAGAGGACCTTAAAACGAGGTTATAGTTATTGGGTCCATCAACTAATAGTAACAGAGCTACTATGTAAAACAATAAACAGTAAACCCACGCAATACATACAAGACATACCTGTATTGTAACACAGGTGAATTAAAATCTAGCAATACTAAGCAATGTATGTTTATATATACATTATACAGAACATACTTTGTTTTCTGAACTAGTATTAGCATTGACCTTTCCAACTTCGAACCTTGAACTTTGGCAGGCGTTGATGATTCCGCAGATCAAGCAATAAAAAAAGAGGATGAGAAGGAACAGCAGCTGGAGGAAAAAGAAGATGCTACCTCCAGGAACGATTCATCACAATGTGATTTAGCAAATACAACGAAAGATATATCGCTTGTCGACAGACAGGTTGATGATGAAATGGAAAAAACAGGTTTATATGATTCTTGAACAAGACAGCACTTGACAGAAGCTCGTTAAGCATTCAAACTTTCAAACCTTATTTGGTTGGGTTACTAATCATTTCATTACTATTACTTCAATTTAGTAATACTTTTAGTAATACTTTCTCCGCAACTCTATCAGCAATGGCTTGTTTTTGAGACTCAAATTGACCTCAACAAATTTTCAGAACATTCAAAACCAGATAAAGAAGGCAAGAAATCGACGAGTCAAGGCAATGAAAAAGCAGAAGATAAAACTAAGTCGAACGGAGAGAGCAAATCGAGTAGGAAATCACGTTTTTTATTTCATCGCAAAAAGAAGGACAAAAGCGAAGGGGAGAAGTCGTCAGAGGCTGCTGGAGAAGCATCAAAATCAAACGAAAAGTAAGTTTTCACAGTTTATTCTGGGGTGCTAATATGGGACTAGTTTATTTTGATTTCCATGAACGAAAATGCTTCTTTGTTCTCGAGAAGTTCTTTCAATGTACACTCTGTGAATGCTGTGAACTCTTGCGGGCTTGAAAGAGATCATGGGGCGCTTTGGAGTGAAAGGTGTACAGGGGATGCTGGGTGTTCATATTGGTATCACGTATTGAACATGTACAGTTTATGTATAAAAAGGTTCAGTAGTCCCAATCTTGGTTTCAAATGAGCGTAAAATAGTCATGTGACTTTTTTCTAACATAAAGGAAATCAACTGGGGACGATGCAGCAGAGAATGCAGGTTGCGGCAGTCAAGAGAGAGAGCAAGAAAGTAAGTATTTTACTATTATCTCATTTTAATGGTTAATTGGTTAATTTAAATATCTTTAAATATAGTTTTATTAGATAGAGTTTGAACTATCTGACGTCGCTGTATTGAGCTTCAAATCAATGTTTTCAAATACAAACTTTTAGATTCCGGACGTATACGAAGAATTCGTTTTCATTCGAGGCATTCCGGTCGTCTTGTCTACGCTCTGATGCACAGTTTGGGTCGTATGACAGATGAGCAAATGAGGACACGGCTCGTGTGGACCGCGGCAGATGAAGAAGTTCTGGCAGATGCCGTGGAAAGCAGTGATGAGCGGAACGATAACGGTGAACGATCGTCGCATGACAGCGAGGAAGAATCCATCAGCGAGGAAGAGGATCTTCTGGAAGATAAAAATGATGATGAAGATCCAGTGGAGGAAGAAGAAGATATGTTTCACCCTCTTGTGGAAAATCAGTTCACGATATCCATCCGCAAGCTTCCGCTTCCTCCAACATTGATCTCTTTCTTGCTGTACTATCGTCAATAAAAGAAGAGCCAAGTGAGTCATTTACAATTTTTTGTAGTAAAAGCTGCTTCCTTGTTATTAATTTTTCTTGAGTAGTACCAAGACAGTTCATCATAGTTATTTGTTGTTGTTGTTAGATTATAGTCACTGACTAATAGACTTCATTATAATTAGACTACGCGCATGGTATCCGAATAGAATTTCTGTGAAGTGAATTCAGCATTCGAAGTTAAGAGTTGTGCGAAGTAATTCTTAACCAGAGGTATTTTAACCACGAATTTGTGAATTTTTTCATCAGTTTGAAAGAAAAAAATAAACAAATTAGGTACAATGGATACCGTAGAATATGGCCCTGGGTAAAGCAAGCGTTACACTCTTCCAATACAGACATATCATATTAAAATACAGCGATAATTCTGCCACGAATTTGTAAATTAATTTATCTCACCATTTTGCGTACATCTATTATCGTTTTAATATTATCGTTTCTTTCTAAATGTTGCAATGTAAATATTATTATTCTGTGTCATGGTGTTCTTTTGGCGGATGAAATCTGTCTAAATGACTCGTGTATTTCCTTAAATTGTTGACTATTTTTCTTTAGTTTCTTGCTTGTCTTCTGCTGTGGTAACCTATCTACTGATGACTGTATCTGTATTTAATAGCAACACAAACTAGATATTCCATGCGATCATTGTTTATACTGATAAATGCCATGACCTTAATGTACAGTATCTGAAAGTGATTGAACTGATGGAGTTACTGTGTGGAGACACAGAGTTAAAACACGATTCTGTTGCCAATGTTGCCTCCCTAGTCCCAGGTACCCCCTGATAATAAGCCCAGAGTTAAGTTCTTGTAAGTTTGCATTCATAGTGGTTCCTTACAAGCCAACAAAGACCTCTTTAATTTGAAGTAATTCTCCCACACACCCCAGGTATTAAGAAGCTTGATTTTAAATTTGGTGTGTATGGAGTTCTGTGCCTACGGTTCTCTGATTGCCTGATATTATGTACAAATATTCGAAGACAATCAGAAACAAATTGGTATGAATTTTATTCAGAAAACTTTATTTCTTTTTTGATTGCTGGAACTTTGCTCATAAACAGCAGGGCGAGACAATTGGTAAAACTTGTGCCACAACGGTTTATTCATACTATACAGTGGTAGAAATGGGTTCTAGGAAATGGGGGAATGCTGAGCTCTTTGAAGCTGTAGTTGGGTAGGAAGAAGGTTAGCCAGGGCCTAACATACTCGGCCTTGTTGTCGTTCCCCCATTTCCACCCCTGAATTTTTGATTCCTAAATAAGGTATCAACACTCATGATAATACTCTTTAATTCCTTTTTATGATTTGTACAGTCCTTTGTTATCAACATTAGTTTGAACTACACTGATGTAGATGTTTCCTTGATGCATATACAGTACAGTGAAATCTTGTGTTATCAAATTGAAACTAACGTTTGTTGATTTGATGATGTTGACTGTAGAAAGGTCTATATGTATTGTGAGTAGGGAAACGTTTCTATGGTAGAGCTCAATATAGTTGTAGCTAGTTTCTACAAGTTCTCCACGAGTTTATGCAAGTCACCTCTAGAACTTACAAGTATGTATAAAGGCACATTGCAGGAGAGCTTTAAAATGGAAGACAGCTAATTGCTCTTGAGTAAGTAAGGTCCTACAACATTAGGCACCTTGCTCTTCACAGACGTTATTAAAAAAAATTGAAGCCTTAAAATTCACGAAGCTTAAGTTATAAAAAATCTGGTGTCATACAGAGCCAGGATGTTTGATCTGGTTTAAAGAGTCACAATGAAAACAGAATAAACATTACAAAGCATTTGTATCTCTCTTATGTGAGTGACCTATCTTCAATAGGTCGAAGTTATAACAAAGGTAGTAGCACAATGGAGGGTTGGTACTTTTATTATCGTACATTGTGGTGACAATATTAAAAAATGTCAGGGGAGAGAAGTGAGGGCTTATATGACTATAAGATATCAGAGAAAGGTCGTAGTATCACTTATCTCAGGCTGAGGCGCCCAATGTAATTCTGGTTGTGTAAGCCAAATCAGCAGGTACATAATTAGAAGGTGTTAATCGCTGCATTGTCAGTGTGAGGTGAAGAGTGGTCTGTACAGTGCTAGGCAGTAAATTGTGGACAAGATGTATGTTATTTAGGAAATGACATGTTGTATTTTTTGATACAAGTTAACTACGAACGTACCAGTCGATCAACATGTTAGTATGAAATTACGATTCAATAAAATACCACTAGAGCGAGAGTTCTTAACCTGGTGGCCCATGGGTGGGTTTCTGGGGTTTCGTGAGGGTCAACAAATAATTTAAAATGAGACCACTCCGCAATTTCATCTTCTTATTCAAGACAAAGTATTTGAATATATTGAACACTCTTATTGAAATGTTGGACATAATTACAGTTTTCTTTCATGAAATTTAATTAGAACCCCCGCTGTGATATAGCGAAGTTCTATTGTAATTGAAACCATGAAAAATGCAGAAGTGCCTGTAGCTGTGTTTATAATTCTCTCACGAGAGACCATGCCGTTTTACTGTTGACCTCGGTCAGGCGATTTCATATTTAGTAATGTGGATAAGAAGCCCTCAGAAAAGAGAAATAGAATTTCATTTATTTACTTGTATTTTTATTATATATCATGTTAAATCGATTTTTTTGCCTTGAATCAATGCGTGGTTAG
>QRAM01000651.1:0-28680 GCA_013436055.1 Halocynthia roretzi | reverse complement strand
CCAACATTATGCATATCCTAATTTTATTTTATTTTCATGATATACTATATTCCTGAGATATTTATGATATACCGACTGAACATCCATAATCCGGCATGCCTTGTTCAAGGACTGTGTCGATTGATTATCCGTTATACAGGATTAACGGGCGTTTCTATGAAATAAACTCTCTTCTACCTCTGACATTTTTATAACAACTCCCAGTATGTCTTAAATACCAAAAAATGTCTTTCAAATAATATGAAATGACTACTAAATGTAAATGTAGCTAGCACCAAACATAATCAATAAGTTAAAAACAGTTATGTCAAAACTGCTGTTGTTTATACACAGTACACTGGGTTGGCACTGTATGTGGCCACGCGGTAAACTAATCGCATGACCACGGAAAGTTTTTAAAGATGGAAATGCCAGACCAACCAAGTAAATATTTTTTGTTTTATTCACCCTTGGAAATGTTTTTTTTGAACACAGAACTTCTTTATCAACTACCTTGCTCGTGGAACTTCAAAAACAATTTCTGCGTTGATGACACCAATGTATGCGCTGATGGGGAGGAGAGAGGAGCAGGAGCTGTGCATGGAATCTCGGGAGCTTTCTTTGGGAGCGTCAACCCCACATTCAAAAGTTTATATGAAACGTTTTTAGAGGTTTATATATATATTTTATATATTTATTATATATAGACTACTAGCTCTCCGTTCTATTCAAGTGGTCATTTACAAATGACATTAGAAACTATTGACTGCAGGATGTGATAGATAATTTCCTATTCGTATGTGTATATAATTATGATTTATATATGATAAAGTATTACGGAGGTAAGGAATATTCCAGGATATCTTTGGATATTTTATTACTCTTTTACTTATTGATTGTAGAGCAGTGCATTTCTATTGATGTGTAGGAACACTCAACGTTACAAGCAAAGTAGAAATATATTCTATTTTCTAACTCACTTAAATAACTATTCCTTGCAGTATGATCTCCAAGATGATTTGGAATTGAAGATTCATAGGTCATTTCTTGCAAGAGTTGGACGATATGCTGCTCAAACATACTGTGGTAAAAAGGCTTATGTGATAGCGAACCCACTAAAGATCAGTATTGATACTGTGAATTTATCAAAGCGTAAGGAATCAAAAAATGAATAAATAGCATTTTCATTTTTTTAAATACTCTCTATGCACTCAATATGTATTCTTAAAGTTACTAAGTTTGCGAATATGTAAGTGATTTACCAAGTATTAACTAAAACCTTGGCTATCTTAGTAGATTTTGCATTCGCTGTATCATGACGTTCTAGAAAACTCGACTGTGGTCTCGTTCGACGTAGGTAACATAGATCTCAAGCCCCATCAGAGGTATAAATTCCATAAACAAAATCGAATGAGTGCTATTGCGTGACCCGCAATACACAGCCCTGAATGCCTATATAATAAAACATACCTTTACATATATTTTCTATCCTGTGTTTCAAAAACAACAATAAAAAGAGTGACAAATATATTCAGGTGTCGTTATAAATTATTGATAGGCTTGTCACGAAAGGAGGTATGAGAATATTACAGGGTCCTCTAGTGTAATGGTGTTATAAATATATACCTTAGTCTGTTGTAAGTTCGTTGCTAATGTAGTGACAGAATTGGTTATTCTCTGAATTCTGGTATAGCATGTGTTTTCATTAAAGTAGCATAGAAGACTAGCAAAATTTGTCGAAAATTGCATGTAGTATCATATAGTATATATGCAGTAGTATGAGGAGTGAGGTGACGGTCGTAGTTTGTAGTCGTGATGACGGTCGTAAGTGTGAGTGGTCGTTAAACGAGATTGTCGTTAAGTGAGGCCTGTATAGATTATTTCTATATTTCGTTCAACTACGATTAAGGCACTGTAATTGTGATTATTCTGAAGTATGTTGGTTCAAAATGCTTTAGCACAATAGAGCGCTTATGTATAGACATCTTGTCTTCTACAGCAAGATTATTTTGCCCATTTGGTTCCCTAATCCCAATCATTTTGCGTACTTGAGTTTTTAAGAATGTATACGATGTTATACCAAGTCCACCCTTCAAATCATGAATCATATAAAGCAATGCTGTTAGCTTGTTTGAGTTTTACATTTATCCAGCGTCCGTCCATTGGTATCATCGACATGGGAACATTACTTAAGAGAGACCTTTGGTCAAGTTGTCGCCAGAGCGATCAGAGTTTTCAATGCGTTGTCTCCATATCGTGCGGGAAAATTATCGCGTACAGGAAATGAAATACCGTGAGACATTACAGTACTTTTTGGTATATCATAATATAGGTTGAGAAAAAAATCCCTTCCGACAAGTATATGTAGTACTACACTAATTTAGTCTTCTAATCCGTTTGCGTTTAGTAGCTACTTTTTATTATCAGTTGCGCATTTTTTGAAAGAGCTTTGGATTTTTTTGACAGTAGAAAGTGAAATCTCGACCGACGAAATATGTAACAGGGTAGTACTAGTATTTTTGCTTATTATCATCCGTTTTATTGGACAACATGGTAGTGTGATGTTCAATGCGGGATTTTTCCTCCGGTTTGGTAACAAAGAATACGTTATTTCAATTTCTGCACTGCTTTTTGCGATAATTCGCCCATTTTACTGAAATAACCTTCACTATCCAAGGGGAGAATTATATTGCCAGGAAGCATGGCACGCTTGAAAGGGGCGTAAAATGTCGTTAAACTCATGCTTGATGTGTTTTAAGACCTTTCAGTCGATTGGAAAAAAAAACAATAATATCTGGACGTTTAGAATTCTTTCCAAAGTCGAAGTTCCACTTGAGACATGTAATCGCATGCGAGTGTTATAAATGGCTCCTAGCATTATTCACGGAGACGTAAAAGGAAACTACGACAGAGAACTTGCAATTAGTTTTCTGTACTTGAGATGACATATCAAAGAGATCGAAGATTAACACAATATAGCGCTATAATGGATTATAATAGAGTTATTTTTGTAATGTTGTTGGTTTAGCTGTTTTAGTGTTTGTTTGAATAGGAAAATCGTGTTTAATCAAACTTAAGAGTGCAAAAGGATCGAGTGTAAACTATGAAAACATATCTCTTTTATGTGAGTGAGGTTATACTTCGTGGACAAGATCAAAAGAAAGTCGAAAGTGTGAAGAATTAGAGCTGGATTTCAGATGTTAGCACTCTCTTCAGTAGACTACTATAGGCACACTGAGTTGGATAGTCTGAAGTCGAGTACAAAGTCAATTTTATTTGTAAAATTTTGAGCTACTGTCAAGTCATGTCGCTAAACGTAAAGGCCTGGCTGTCTAGAGCTCTCATTATGTAACAATCTTTTATCACCGGCACGATTTCCAATTGAAAAATAAACATTATTTGAACCAAGGCCCACTGCTAGGTTTCTGTACTTGATAATCAATAAAACAAACGAGAGCATATGGCATTGGATGATTACACAAATCAGTGTAATTTGTTCAACTACTCAGAAACAGGTATGCGTAAATCTATAGACAGAGAAACCAAGGTTAAATATGCTACCGAAACCAGGGAATTTACGTTGGTATTTATTGAAGATGTTTTGTGCAAGCCGGGGGTGGAAATGGGGGGACGGCGTTCTGTTTCTTTCCTGTTTCCGGTTTATGTCCAATAGCGCCCCTACCCTCTCTTCCTTCCCAACCTCAAGCTCACGAACCTCTAGAATCGTCTAGATCCTAAAACCAAGTTCCACCACTTGTGCCGATATCCTATAAACTATTACAATCAGTACAGTTCACTGTTCAAGGTAGAAGGCGGTTTTTTTTTAGAGATTTATGAGAGAAAACTCCTAACATTCCGACATATATCGTACGAGGACGTTTAAAACTTTGATTTCGTTAGATTTTTCAAACATACCAGGATTTCAATGAATTTAGTTACAAGATCCTGTACTGTGGTCAATTTTCTCAATCTGAGGAAATTTTGTTAGAAGTGAAAGCCCTGTAGCTAATCCATATGAGGTTTAAGTGTACATAAAACCTGTACAGTATCGTCATATTATACTATAATGACATGTGTTGATACTGAATTAGCGATAGTGTATTTCTGACAGAACAAATTACTTTTACTGGGCTTGAAAGATAAAGATATACAATACAGTGTAGCAAATTACAGACAGTAAGCAGGCGATAGACGCCGTCGAACAGGTGGTTTTATTCCGAATAAAACTATTTCTTTTGTTGGCCGCAACTATGTGGCTCGTATGGTTGTCTCGTATAATGTCGCAAGTTTCTGCCTAGCGTCAGGCTCTTAAAAGTCGAAACTGTAAACAGTAAAACAAGTCGGATCAAAGCAGCTGGAATTCGAGGATCGCGTAAAGTTTTAGGATTTAACTCTTCCAATACAGAGAGAAAAGTATGCGCAAGAAGTTATTTAGAAAAACATTGCGTTAATAAATGATGGTTTATCGCTAGCGGATTTTTCTTGTAATATAAAAGCTAACGTTGTCCAACTTCAGACTGTCATTAGCGGATTAAGATGACTGGATTTGATAGGCATGTGTCAATCACATTTTGGTGATCAACCAAGCGTTATGTCATTCTACAAAGAATAAGTTTACGGTCGAGATGAATTTAATTTCAGTCAAAGTAGTTCAACAAACAGACAGCGCCCTCAAAATTGCATTGAAAATTTTGATAAGACTGTTTGATCCGCTCCCTTTCGCACCAGTTAACTTTTACATTAATCATATAGGATTAGTATGCACAAAGTTATTTGGTTTCAGGCTGTATGTAGTATAGTGTATACCATGGCTGTACATTGTTAGAGTTTTCAACTGTAATACATGATTAAATTCATCCTAATATACACGGTTTTGATAGTGATTTGAATTCTAAACATTCTGTATATTCCGAACCTTTGAATTTCGAGTTGTATTTTAGGTTAAGGCCTAAATTCTAATTATTATAGGCATATTAGTTGACCCCTAGTTTTGGGGAGATTTATGCTTATAGACTTGACCTATACGATAATATTCATTGCACTATTTAAAATCATCTTCTATATTGAACACAATTGAATTCTTGAGTTTCAACATATTTTACCTTCTAATTTACAAACAAGAGATAACGAATGGATTGAATAATTTCGCTGAATATAATATAATCCAATATTAAATTGTTTACTGAATTAATCTAGATATCAAATATCATGATTTCCATGCACACGTATGTATTTTGTATCGTAATTAATCCCGTCTTGAATTTCGTCTGACTACATTACATATTCCTAAACGCACAATTGACAGCAGGACTTAGTAAATACCTCTTGTTTGCATTACATGTTTAATAGATATATAGGTGCGTATATATATATGATATATAAATGAAACTGTTTAAATAGCTATCTTTCTTTAAACACTGAAATTACCCCTGGTTTACCCCTTTATTATTTCCGCCCAATGCCATATGTTCTCTTAGTTTTGCAAACGCAAATTACAAAATATTAACAATAAGTAAACCAGGATTGTTCTTTTCATGATTTATATGGAGAATATCGTGATTTTGTTGTATTTGCCTACAGACATTAGGGCCTTGAGGCCTTAAGGAAGGGTGATAGGGAAAGTACGTAGTTATAGTATAAATATAGCAAATATACAATTAGTCAGTCACAGTTCTAAAAATACACGCGTTGATTGATGTTGTTATACAATATAGAAAATAAAGGTACCTTTACGAGCAATCAATTATCATTTGCTGAATATTTTATCGCAACTGATTGCAGGGCGTTTGAAAAACTGTCAATCGTTAAACTAATGGATTGACTTGTGTTTATTTTCCATGTTGATATTTTACGTCGGGAAATTGAATAGAAATTTAATGTATTTAATTTTTTATCACAATTAATTGCAGTGGTTGTGTAGATACAAAATTGCAAATTTTATTTCATTACTTTGTATCATATCATACCTTATGATATAATAGCATATTACTCTAGCAGTAACTTATTTCTCATACATATTAGTTTGCTTACTGTACCGTCTAACAAGCGTAGAATGTTATAAATGTATTTTACTTAGGTAAAGTGGTCATTACTATTAAGTAGATGGTTTAACTCGTGTTCTCGAACACAACTCAGAGGTATGTTAGTTTCCATGCTATATCATAAAAATTATTATTAAGAATAAGCGAAAGGAATATTTTCGCATACTACTACTTAAATGAATTCTATTTGAATGAAATATCGAGTTGATTACATGGTTTAAGTGGTGATTGTAAGAGTACTCGAAATAGTGAAGTATCGTCTCAACTTCTCAAGATGTTGTTTAATACTTGTGAAAAATGGTATTCGAATAGCAAATGCAAAACTGTACTTTTAGAGCGTATAGATTAGTTTCTCAGTATTTCTCAGAGTTCGCAGAGTTCGTTATGGATTTATATATCATGGTAGTGCAGCAGCAAGCCCGCGGGCCTGCTCGTGTATTGAGGAAGTCTGTTGAGGCGTTTCATTGCTTTGTAAGTAGGAAAAACTGAGATTTGTACAACTTATTTTTTCGATTGTTTGGCACTATTTAAACAAACTTTTTATTGCCTCTGGTATGGTGGTTTGCAATCCATTAAAAACTACTTACTTAAAAAACTTAAAAACTACTCTTTAAATTACTCCTCTGTTTGGCCTCAATATTATGAATTCTGTATGTGCAGGCTTGCGAACCTCAGTAGTTTTGTTCGTTTTGCTGTTAAAGTTAAATCATCCCGTTTTATAACTACATTAACTTGCGGTACGTGGATTGATAACATATAGTATGCATTGCTTACATTTGTAGGAGTTTATTGCCTTACTTGCGACGGGAATTTCGCCAGTAGATCGACACGCACAACCCACCAGAGTTCCGATTAGTTATGTAGAAATCACATTATCACCCGCTGTTTCATCAATATGTGCTTGTGTAAACGCCGCTTGCCTCTCGCTATGCCTTAGATTACGACAGACGGCTAGCGAAGTTTCAAACCGGCACACGACTGTCTCGTGACGATCACCCGTCATCTAGCAATATGTCATCAACTACCAATCATCACTCGTGTGTTCCTCAAGTATTGTTAATACCATGTCAAGTATGCAGGTTACAATCAAGTGCAACGTACAATGTGTGATAAATCCATACGTTGTAATTATCGAATACCGATCCAAGATCTCCTTCTGGGATTCATTTGATTGTCATATAAATTTAATATCTTACAGTAAAACAGGTTGGTGACATATCGCATTATTGATGCCAAGCAACTAAATCTGGGTCGCAACTAAGTAACGGCTTTTCGGTAATTTGTGGTTTGTGTATTGAATTAACTGTAACATATATCTCAACATACTAGCAAACATTGGATAGCGAACTGTTCTGTATGTTGATCAAAGCATGTATTTAAAAGAATTAAGCTCGATTACTAATGATATTTAACATTTATTATATCACTCTCCACCATGACTAGCACTGTAGATATAGTGTGTTACTGTTATGTACGTGTACGAAGTTAGGGACTTACTTTAGAAAAGTTTTTATAACTCTAAGTCTGAGTGTGTGAGGTCCCAATCTATCACTCCATTGTAATACTCAAAAGCATTCTTTAGAGAAAATAACTTTCTTTATGATGCATTCCTTTACCGTATCCCCGTGATGAGCAAAACTATGGGCAATGTACTGCAAAGATGATGCATATTGTTTAACGAAATACGAACACTAATGGGGAGTTTAACACATCATTCAATCTCCTCATATCCTAGGTTTTATACTTAAGCAACGTTAGAGAGTGAGGTACAGGGGGTACCCGAGTCAAGAATCCCAAAAGGGAACGCATGAGGCAATGGGGAAGTTGCGGAACTTTGTAAAGAATCGCAGTTCATGGAATAAAATCGGAGTGGAAAAATATGACTAATGGGAAAGGCGAGAGGGCCCGGTCCATGTATTTTTCATCTTTTTACCTCGTCCATGAATAGCCTATAAACAGTATATCAATCCCCTTGTATATAATAATAATAAATACTGGTAATTAATATGTACTTGTCGTACATTTCCGTTACTAGCAGTATGGTCCAGACGAACAAATTTATTGCTGTGCCAATCAATGTAGTATAGATTCTGTTCGTCGTACGTAAGTTTCAGCACAGGATGCACAATTTGTAAACTTAACAGGTTGACAATAGTTACGTCTAGACACTGTTTGCGGGGAATTGAGTTTGAAGGAGCTATATGATTTGTGACATGCAACCAAGTTTATAATAATAGCGCATTGTGAATTGTTTTATCCGGCCTATTGTCACAAATAGGATTCAACTAATTATACCTTAATGGACTCGGTCATGGTCACAAATCTAATGGCTATATTCTATTCGCATTCCAAGTTCTTTTTGAAATTAGATTAGCGATTACTAAGCCATTTGTATCCTGCTGCTTGAATTGTTTTTAGTGAAGATAAACACCACCTTCTGCAGGTCTACGGAATGCAAAAAGTTGTTCTATTTAAACACGATGCGCCGGTATAGATGTTACGGCATCTGCTCCATGCAATGGAGCGAATACCATGCTGAGTAATTGACAAACAATTGTTTGGAATGAGAGAGAAGAGAGGCACCTGCTACGATAGCTAACCTGATAAAAGTATTAACTATTGATACGCGAGGCAGAAACCAGGGATTAAATAAATAAATAATGTGATTGCAATAAATATTTGAGTAGGTACACGCGAACGTCTGCTTTTGTTTGTCACCCCGTAGAGTTCGGTGCAGTCGAGTGTCGCCTCGATAATGATATAAACGTTGTATCTTAGCTAATTTTATTCATTCATCAATTAGTTTTACGAGGTCAAGCATCAGGTCGCTTCTAAACATTCAACCGAATGGTATAATTAATCACCTGTAGTCGTTCGTTTGCAAAGTACATGGATTAGTAACCACTATTGCTACTGGTTTTGTTAAATTAAGTGTTTGCAAATTTGCTGTAGGTCGAGGTATATCAACTGAAAATAGGCGATTTTGTATATTGCGGCATCGAGCCTCACCTAGAGGTGACTATAAAAATCTGATAGCACTCCTTGTACTTGGATACTGTTTACCTTCAGTGTATTCTTCGGTATTGAATTTAGTAGTTATGGTTCGAAGTTTAAATTCTGTAGCTTCAGTTATGACCAAATATTTTTCGTGTGTTCCTATTTTCTACGAATGAAATGGCCTAATACCAATAAATGATGAACAATATAAGCTCTAAATCTCCATGAAAAATCATAGCACGTAACAAGTTAAATATGATTTATTTTGAACCACAGATCGTCCTATTAGCAGGGATGCTCAATATTAATAATCAACATGCGCATCATATCCTTCCTCCTGTGTGACTCAGATTATCTTGAAACTTTGATTTACCCAGAATCCGTTTGTCCTGCCGAGCAGAATATTTGCTTTACTGTATCTCTTGCAAATGCCGAGGTAGCAAATTAAAAATGTACGTTAAGAAGTTGCAATATGAGCGTTTCCTACTTAAAACGTTTTAATGCGATTTCAGTCATCCGGGCGGTGCTATTTCAAGTTTAAATACAGAATTTAAGACCTTAAGCTAATCCCTTCCGTATTTAACACTTCGATGTGGCAGATTAGTCGAATTCAGCGCGATAGCATTTGAAGTACAGTTACCACTAGTACGAGCTTAGGGGATTGGTTGGGGGAAAAAAGAGCGCGCGAATCGATTCATCGGCGAACAACTGGTGTTCCTAGCGCATCGTCGGAATAGCGAACACGGTCATTAGAAGGGCCCGAAAAAAAATTCTAGAGAAGAGAGAGAGAGAGACTGATGTCGTATGTAGTACTTTCTATATAAGCGGCACGTGTGCTGACTGCCTTGTATCGCTCTAATACGATAGCACTGTTACCAGCCAGATGTCCCCCTGAACAACCTAGCAAATAAAACCATCGAAAACAATGCAAATATCGTTTAGTATAGCTTGGACGAAGGTAGAATGAGGACTTAGTATGTACAATGCTGTCTGTCTTCAGCAAAGTATTATTTTGAGAAGGATCTTGCATCGATATAGTAGTCGAGTCAGGAGAGATAAGTTCCCACGTTCAGGGATAAGTTATTTAATTCTGGATTTACGTAATTCTAATGGTTTCGCTTTAAACCTCTAAAAGATTTGCACGCACAGCCTACATTCTTTACGATTGCGTTACCAAACTTGAGCGCCATGGATACAGACACGTCTATACAAGGCAGTTGTTGCATTGAAAAACTTTCAATAGCGTTAGGTAAAAGAATTTGAAGATTTAAACATTAAATGCGGAATCTATCTCTGGAGGACGATTGTAATTAGCTAAAGTCTAGGTAGTTGGCGTTCACTGGTGAAAATGACTAGACTTAAGTCTGTTTCATTACATTGAAAAGCTTTTATATTAAAACAATACTTGTTACAATACTTTTATGTGCTCATTGTCTGTTCATGAGAAAATATCGACGACATGACTGGCTTTTGATGTAATTATTGTAATACGGTACTACATCTGACCACTACAAAGCCTTCTTTTTAACACCTCATCGATCGTACGATATGCTCAACGATTATCGTCCGTAGTCTGGATTTAATACCGATCAATATGCCGCTACACCGCAAATTCGATCTTTTGCTTTTTAGCCAGAAGGTACATTGCAGAGAAGGTATTTGCATTGCGCTCTGCACAATAGTAGTACAGCACAGTATTTTTTGTTTAGGGTACAGGCAAAACTTGTTTATCTGTTGGCAGTGTTTGATCAATTAGGTAGCTGATAAAACAAACAAAAGTAACTTGTCTTTGCTTTTATGTGGTTTTTGTTTATTTTGGATAGCTTTTCACTAACTTTCTTTCAATCTTTTCCCAAGCTTAGTTGAATACATTGTCACGAAAGATCTTTTACTTTAATGTGGTGAAGTAGGAGAAGAACTTCTTTGCCCAGAACGAACGACGAACAAAGAAAGCATAGTACAAGAAAACACTTTACTGGAAAGTCGACAGAAATTAAGATTGGATTGGATTACAATCACTCATTTCGATCGCTATAGAAAACTATCTTTCTACACCTACAACAGTACAGTATACCAGAGCACCAACGATGGCTGAAATAAGTCATTTTATTATGATGGTATTGTTAGTGACAGTCACGGCAGGTCATTTGTTCGGCGTGGGAACTCTAGTTTATGCGGGTAAGTTACTTGGAGTTTTTTGTTTACTTTGGCTCTTACATAGATTTAAATTTCTCGCCAGTATTCATCTGGTTCGATCACATTACGCTCGGCAGCAAGCCGGTTGATTGTAAATACAAACACTGCGATACTAAAATTAATAAGATATGATACGAATTGTAGAAAACAAAACTGAATGAATGATAATGAGAAGTGAAACAGAATACACTGATTAATTAACCCAATTACGAAAGGTCTAATGAAATGAACAGTATCCACAATACAGCACTATAGTAAGGTTTTGGATCTCGCATCTTCAAGCACTGTAACTGTCTTTTTATAAGCAATTTTAGTATAATAACACTTACTTGGTAGCAATATTTAACTGTGCGGTTAAGCGTATTAGGCACGCGAGTAGCACACGATCGCGTCGCAAATTCGACTTACGATTTCTCGTACAAGATCAACCTTTGATAAAAAAAACGAATTCGATGCTGGAAGGGACGGCGTCTCCGTAACCTATAATATAATGTAGTCAAACATATAAACATGAGGCATATCACTTTCATGTATCTGAATTGTTATCGCCTATCACACACAAGTGAGGCGTCGAAAACTCGCATCGTTTGTTTATGTGATCTTCAGAATATCAAACCTTTACGTGGCTATGCTAAGTAAAAGGCTTATGAAACGTGGGAAAGTAACCGCTTTTAAGGGTTATAAATGAACATACTTTCTCACGGTATGATTAAAGCGCTGAGAGCCCCGGGCTTTTAATGTCCAAACTTCATCATTAAATGGTTGTACAAATGAAATAGAGTACAGCTCCGAACAATACATTAGTAGTAATGTAGAGTGAAGTAATTTATTGTTTGACAAACCACATCGACTTATTCAGTAACATGAATCTCGAATTCCTCTGACTAGCCACCCTCTAAAAGGGTAGTTTTCCATCGAAATAAATTATGGATTATGTAACACTAGCACAAAAAAGTTACATAAATATTGTCGAGTAGATGATTACACGCATCATAATTGGAAAATTGATGGTTTTTTCCTGCCCATCTACTTTCGTGCATATGATTGTTAGGTTATTGAAACTAATGTTACCAAGATATTAGTACTACAATAGAAAGCATTCAAGTATTAAAATTTCTTTAATTCGGATTATGTTCATTTAATTAGATTTTAGTAACCCTGCTGCTTATCCAATAGTGTATGTTTATCGTGCCGCTTGAGCTTATTGGGATTAATTTGAATACGGCATACTCCTAAAAATGATCTACAATTTCCTAGTACTTGATAGTGAAATATATAAATGGAACTTGACCTTTGACCAATTTCAGATTATATGACTTGTAATATTTCTCGTGTCAAATCAGTCATCGACTTGAAGTTTTTATAACGCCTGCAACGAAAACGTTGCTCTCTTTCAAAAGCAATATTTTTTGTTCAAGCACAACAAAATACATATGTTCGTTTCCCGAATAGAAGTAGTTTATGGCAACCATGATTGTAGTAAATATATGACATATTACTTCCTGACCATTGATTCTCATGTCAGTGATATAAAATGATTATGCGTTTACAACATTGTGGGTAACATTGGTCCATGCAGCAGCTGTTCATTTTTCAAGAATTGAAAACAATAAAACGATAAAATAAAGTTGAAGCCAATTGTATTGTATTATACCGGGGCACAAATAGTAATTATTTGGCTATAATTGTTATGATAATAATTGCATTCGTTTGCAATAGCTCTCAATTGCCTAGTTACAATGTCGCATCTGCTAAGTGATTAGTTTTTTGTTTACAAATCGTTACTCGGATACCAGCAGCCGTTCAACGCGAGCGATATAACATAACAAGTTTAATAGCTACATACGCATAGAGTAATATTCAAATTTTCGCTATTGTATTAGAAATAGTGAAACAAAACTTAGTTTCATAATTTAATGGTTTAAATGTAGTCAACGCTTCATTTCGCGTCGGGCAAGTAGAGCGAAAAAACTCGCCTTTGCGCTGGCCTAAAATCCGTCAAAGTTGCCATCTGTCAGACTGTACGAATCAAGACAAGCGTTGTACGATCGCCAGTTGTTAATCTTTCTACTTGGAGAACGGCTATTGTTATTTTTCAGAGCGATTATAATTGCTGCAGTTGTTCATAAATTGATGCGTTAAATTTGTTTATCCTGTTTTGCTTCGAATAGTGTCAGATAATATTTGTTACATTTAACTGTACGAAACGATCTGATAACATAAGAAGAATTATGAACTTATGTGTACTGTTCAAATAATCGTCGTTATAACGTAAACAACTAGTAGTGGCGACGCATTGTTTCGTTATAGAACAAAGATGTATACGGCGTTGATTTCGTGTGAATTCGACACCCAAACGTTCTAAAACATCAGCATCCACCCACTTTTCAAACTGTTCAACCACCATGACATAAACAAACGTTCAACTAAAATCTGATTATCTTTCCCAAGAGATTATATGATAGAGAATGATATTCATTTCTAGGAATAGCAATTGCTAGTAGTGTTTACTACTACTATCCAAATTGCTTGCTTAGCGCTAGATGAATTGAACGCGTGTGGCCTAGGTCCTCTCTACCACCTGTCACTCTGAAACACAATGCGACAGCTTTTTCAAGTGACAGCCGGTCTAGGAGAATGTCCATTTGTGATTAGCATAAATAGTCAACTAAAAACCTGTTTCCACTAGTTTGTAGAGTATAATGAATCATATTTTTTACCATTTTCATATTTGTTATTTACAGAAGACGTACCATGCAGTCAGAGATGCAACCTGCGACAAGGCTATTGTACTCCCGACGAAAAGTGCCAGTAAGTAGATTACATTCCTTTTTAAACCATTTATTTAAATGAGTAGTGTTTAGTTTTTAAGTTTATCATCATCAAATACTATAGTTTTGTATCGCAAAGGAATCGGAATCTGTGTTCTAAGCTCATTGGAACTCCTAGAATATTATGCATTACCTATAATTCCGTATGACTCGAAATATTATTCTTGTCTGTTACGGCGTGCCAAATGTGACACTGTCATGAGGCATCCTTTTAATTTACGAATGTGTGTGTTTCCCCAAACGCGTGCTGCCCCTAGTTCCAGTTGTTTGTAGGGCTGTAGACCACTACTTCTAGAACTAGTTATCGCCAGTACGATACTATAGAGAACGCGCATGCATTTATCCTTGGGGAGTTGAATTTTCAAAACTTCCTCGCCGCACAGCTGACGTTTGGTCGCATCAGTGCGAATGCATGTTTGTAGTGAGTAGTTGAGATCAGTAATCTAAAGATCTACTAAAGCTTAACGGTCGGTTGATATATCTATATTCAGTAGCTATTTGTTGTTTATACAGAGAAGTCAGCTGGCTACTTTGTAAAAATTGTCAAGGAAGCTTTGGTAAGGCTTGATTCTTTTTCATTCATAAGAGTCTTGTTTGATCTCCAGAGAACGTTCTCGATTGCGAAAATCTTTACTTGTCTGTTGTTTATATCATTACGATCTGTTGACGAGTTAAATTCAGCGCTTAGGTATTCCTCTGTCTATATCAATTACGTCATAAAACCAATGAGTCATTAGCAGGCGACCGCGACCAGTTGATTAATTTATCGAACCCTACTTATATAAGAATCGCATTCGCCTGCTAAGGCCATTTGTGAGATTAAAGTGAGAAGTAGTCTGTGAAATGACTTTATTTTAGTCCAACTGACGTAAGCAGATACTGTATATCATCTTCTGTTTTCTAAGATTCTTAGTTAGTTAGTGATCGTACGCATGTCAGTTAGAAGACGTCGACGTAGCATTGAGCGTTTACGTAAAGTATTGGACGACTGGTTAAAAGAGGATCTAAGTGACTCAAGTGACAGCGATATCAACTATAAGATTGGCGAAGGACGATCGAAGTCAAAGATGACAAATACAATGGAAACTAAGAAAAGAGATTCAGATGCTAGTTCTTGCAGTAGTACTACTACTGAACAACAGCAAGCAGGCAGTAGTAGACCTTCCTCTTCCGTAGAAGAAGAAAGGACCTCTTCTAGGCTATCTGAAGAAAGAACCTCATCAAGGTTATCAAACGCGTCGTCAACCGGTACAGATCACCTCCCCCCGCCTCCGAAATACGATAGTTTAGTCGAGAAGGCTCCAGTAAAAGAAAATTTGAAACACGATCAGGATTGGGACGATAATATAGACAAAATAGTTGACGAGTTTGATAAGAAATGCCAAAGAGCTATGCGAGACCATCAGGATTTTTCTGATTTTCCATCTACCAGAAAGCAATCCCTTGGAGTTCGTAGGTTTACCTCAGAGGAAACTTCCAGAAAAGGTGCAAACACTCCACCTAGAGCAACATCTAGCACAGGATACAATAGCGAACGTGATATGAGCTCTTGGAATCGAGATCTGTTATCGAACGATGACTTTTTCAGTGACAGATTGCGTAATCGACGCGCGTCACCATTCGATCGACCATTTGGATTTACATCCAGATTCGGTGGCGACTTAGATAGATTCTTTGGACGAAGAGATAACGAATGGGATACTTTCTTTCCCGACATCAAGTTTTCTGATTTTGGTCATGTCAGTAGTTTGAGAGGCAGGCGGAATTCCGATAAGTCACGAGAACTTCCCATAACTAAATCGAGTGCTAAAGATTTCGAAGTCGAGGTCGACGTACAAGGCTACGAGTAAGTATACATGTGGTTATATGCTGTTGTAATTAACCTTTGACCGTATAAAATAAAATTATTTTGTTGAACAGTCCCAATGAGCTTCTCGTGAAAACTGTTGGTCAGAAGCTGATTGTATCAGCCAAGACAGAATTGGCGAGTGGTGGTCCTAACATTGCAAATAACAAACATGAATTCAGGTAAATGTGTGGTTATTTTTCTACCGTGAATACGAGATAAATATTCTGGTAGCTGTTAACGTTCAATGATTTACAGGGAACTGAGACGAGAATTTACGATTCCAAATCACGTTAATCCACACGATGTCAAATCTGTACTTACACCCGACGGAAAACTTGTCCTACAAGCGCCATCTAGCGAAAAACTATCGATTGCTTGTGATGATAAACCAACAGGCTTATAATACAGCACTGTCATTATTGTCGCATGAATGAGACAAAGGAATCGATAACGGACGATGAAACTGTGTATCAGATTAAGGAAGACATTTTGAAATGCAATAGATCTAATACCGACTGTTTTATTTATCTTTTGTAGAATGAACAACAAGAATGAATCGTGGTTCGTTTACATTCATAACTTGTTAAATAAAGTACAATGTTTAATGCTTTATTGACATTTTGTCTTTTCGTATTCTTTCCACCATTTCCAGCTTGCCAAACGTACCGGTAACGTCGTTTCCAACGGCCCTGACGTCAAGTGTTGTGTTACGTCAGAGCAATTGGCAACTCGCGTTATTTTTCTCACGTTTTGACGAAACTTTAACGTGAATTGTTTTATGTCTGGTATTCCTTTGCCGCTTTCAAATTCGTCTGCCTTAGTGCATATGTAAAACTGTGACTGGACACGGAAATCAAATGCACGCCTCTGATCGGTGGTCGTCATTGCAGGACAACGACTATCATACGAAACGGTTACGTAAGGACGTTCATCAATCGTGACCCCGCGCTCACACGACGCCTCAAATGACCCTTTGCCGCGATTCAGACCCGGATAATTAACATCACTGACCCTTTCCTTTCCCAAATACCATTGTCCAATGACCAATTCGCTGTACCCCGGACGGTCATACGAGATTTCAGAATTACATAGCTCGGTTGGTTCGGGCATATTTGTCGGCCGCGTGTTGAATCGAAACGGGGAAGGACGAAATAACGGATTTGGCTCTCGATCTAACGTCTCCAAATCCTGCCTTCGTTCCGCCGTCCTTCTCTTGTTTGGGTTTTTGCTGTACCAAACCATGGGCTGGGTGTTTATCATCTTAAGTTTTTGAAAGCTAGGACTGTCTGGTCCGAACACGCTCAATTCCATGCCATCTTGCAGATGAAAAGTACCACGGTTAACGGTTTCATCAACGCTTTCTGTCTCCAAATTATCGTTTTCTATCACGGACTGTTTCAATTCAATATCTCCTACATAAAACGTGCCTTCAACCAGTATCTCAACATACGTTTTATAATGTTCGATTATGTCCCATGATCCGAATTTTCTCGAGTAAGAAAATGCACTCGTTTCAAAAATTAGAGTCGGTTCCGCACCTAAATCAAGCTGCTGTGAGGCGGCTATGTTCCAGTTTAATCGACGGTGTTCACTCGGCATAGTATAACGTGTACCGACCTCGTCATACGAACTGAGCGGTTGAATAGGCATTGCCTGAGTAACGATAGGTTTGTACTCTGACGATTGTGCTAGATCGTTGTCTTTTATCGTCACTAACTCCTCGTTAAAGCGAATCATATAATGCCCTTCGCTTTTCTTGTCTTCTTCTAAAATTTTGCCTCCGTACACGATACGATTTTCGCCGAATCCAAGTTTAATTTTCTCATCTTTTAAAAGATCAGAAAATTCTTCGGATTTTGTGCTATCTCTCAACAGCTTTATTATATCGCCCACTAGCGGATCTCGCTTTATGATTTTAGCTCTGTTGATTTCCAAACTAAGCCAAAGATTTTCCTTCACTTCGTTTCCCATATGAGGGAAAACTATCGGCTGATTTTCATTACACGCGCTATTGGTCGATATGAAAGCCTCGGAATCGCAAGCATTCTGTACCAACACTGGTATTTTCACTACTAGCAGTTTGCTTGATTGGGATTGTATAGTTTTGGGTCGAAGTTCTATAAATCCTCGTCCATTTGAGCAAGTTATGTACCGACTGAGTAATGATATGTCATCGAGCTCTAGCCGTCTCGGAAATGACGTCATCTCTTCCGGATTCAAGTAGAGCCGCTGAAGATTAATGTCGATGCCTAGTTTTAGGTTCAGTTTTCGTTTCAAGTTTCTTACGGTTTCGCAATGTTTCGGGTCAACTTCCAATTCGGTCAGCATTAGTCCTGGACATTTCATTGAAGATACCAGTACAGACAGGAAGGTCTTAACATGTAGAATAAAGTTTTGTTTAATTCCGTAATGTGACAGAGTTAGAGATGGTTCCAGCAGTTGTCCGCCAAGAAATATTCTTTGTCTAGTTGGGTGTATTTCTTGTGATTTGCTTATATCCTGTTGTATTTCGGAAATAGTTGTTGAAGGTTTATTTCCTTCACGTACTGTCCATACTTCGCCAATAATCAGTTTGAGGGCGAAGCCATCCCTTTGCAATTTCTTATATGAATCCATAGCGTTGATGAATAGTATTACCAGCCTATGTAGTATATAAACTTTAAACCATATCGTAAATCAACGTTCGACTGCATGTAGTTAATATTAGTAGTCTCCGTTTAATATCAGCTGTCTCTTTTGCTAAGTTAAATTTCCGTGAGCTCGGCTAGCATCAGCAACGGCACAGTTTTTTTTGATCTAATTGTATCAAAGCAAAGAGCGAACCCATTGTTCAGTACCCTTTATCGAATGACATTAAAATCGTTTGCAGAAAGCTCTGTAGCGCTTAATTGTAATTAGATCCATGGAAGGTAACTTTATCTGGCCACGATACCTTGCTTTCAAGACACGAATCTTGAAGTGGTAGACAGTTAGGTAATACTGTACAGAGTTTAATGAAACTTTGTTATTGCCACAGTGATCCGATTCCTAAGCGATTCCTATATATTGTAGCATACATGTAAACTTCATTTTAAAATATGTTCACTATTTCAATATGATTTCTAAATGTAATATATTATTTTTAGATGTTTTCCTGGCTGGGAAGGTGAGAATTGCAATGATTGCACTAAAGCGCCTGGATGCAAACAGGGACATTGTGATCAACCCTGGCAGTGTCTGTGTAACGAAGGATGGGGCGGTTCAAGTTGTGACATAGGTAAGACAATTAATACTACCCTACACCCCTATATAGGAGTATAATATTACTATCCAAAACACATTAAGTAACTGTATATTGAAAACGATTTCCTAACAAATATATCTTCCTCATTTAATAGATCTCGAATTCTGTGAAAAAACTCGACCGTGCCAAAATCATGCTACTTGCATAAACAATGATGATGGGAGCTACTTGTGCGTTTGCCAGATTGGTTTCATTGGATCCAACTGTGAAACTTACGCCCCCGGTGGTCTTTCTGATCCGCTAACAACAACATCTTCCACAACTACAACAATGAATCCGGTTACGGAAAAGAAATGTTTGAATGGAGGATGGTGCAAGTCCGGCGATGCAATGAATGGATGCAGCAGGTAGATTTCCTTTACTATTAGCCGATTTATGTAGTGCATATTGTCTTTATCGTTATCATCCCAATACTTTACATCATCACTTTCATACAGCATTCTTATAATTCTTTCCATTTTGTTCAGATGTCAATGTCAACCTGGATACGTCGGAAAATACTGTGAAACTAACGTGAACGAATGTTTGATGATGCCATGTGCCAACGGTGGAAAATGTTTTGATTTGTCCAACGACTTCTACTGCGAATGTGCTCGTGGATTTACAGGTCGTTACTGTAATGACGAAATAGACGAATGTTCTTTGAAACCAGATCTATGTTACAACGGTGGAACCTGCGTGAACACCTTTGGGTCCTACGAATGTGTTTGTCCAAGTGGATACTCCGGAAAACAATGTGATGATAAGAAACGACCTAGGTACACTGCTGAAACACCGAAATCTATCCTCATTCCCGCCATTACAAAAGTTATGACGACACGTAGCAGCACTACAATTGAAAATACCGAATCGACGACACGTACAACCACGTCACCTAAACGATCCACTGAGACCACCGTTACCAAGAGTGCCAGCCGAAGGAAACCACAGCTTGTGCCTGTAGTCAATGAACCAAAAGTGAAGATGACTCGAATCACACACGAGGTCAAGATCACTTCGATGGATAGCGAATATTCCGCGGCAAACAACGAACTCGTGATCCGGCAGGACCAATCAATAAATTCCGATACCGTCGATTCGTCAGCGCAGGCTATGCAGGTCATGACTTTCGTATTCATGGGACTTGCGATCGTCATTCTTGCCGCTATACTTGTTCTGGTTTGGATGAGATGTTATTCTACACATTCAGGGGCTAAAAATAACAGTGACGAAGTTTGTCATGCACCTCAGGGAGTGTCTGTGATTTCTTCTGTTGAAAGAGAGATCCAGAATAACAGGCAATCATTATACGATCCTGTACATTTGAATGAACCAAATGAAATACAGAAATCACTGGTCTATGAATCAATGATACCAACTACTACAACAACAACAACAACAACTACTCAAGATGATCAAAGTCTACGTGTTCAAATCGATAATAGCGAGCAAGAATACATGCAAAGAGAACGACGTATTGCGCCATCTAGACCAGTGTCATCACACATTGTTACATCATGTCCGTCTCCTCCTCCACCGTACCAAATCAAACCTGAAGATATTTCACATTCAAGAAAAAATCTTCGACCCGTTTCCGGGTATTACGTAGCACTTCCTCCTACGTCATCAAGACCGCAATCGTCACATCACCCATCTTCACACGATCAGTGCTATCGTAACTCAATGGGCGCGGCTTACTCCTCTTTTGCAGAAGACCGAGAAGAAATGAGGTCCCTGCTATTCACAGACAATTCTATTGCCAGCAACGGAATCATTGTATAAATCAAATACAAAATACATAAAGCACGCTGACTATGTTATAAAATTCACGATTGCGTCGCAATACGTTTCGGTATGTGACGTGACGTTGCCACTGAAACATTCGTTCGCTATCACAGTTCCCGATATGGACGTTAGAGGTCGCTCGCAAGCAAGATGGCGACATGCACTGTTTATAAGTTTAAGTTTATTATTTTTGCTTTATTTAATTTTACTACCACTGTTTTCTTTTTGCTTCGTTCGTTTTAATCATCTTTTCTTAATATTAATGTTAAACCGTACTGTGTGACTCATACTAAGCTACAAATACACAAGAACAAATTTAATTTAATGTGTTTCTTTACAAGTGGTAGCTGGTTGTCAATATCAATCTAGTTGCTGCTTACGCTGTATACTGTTATACCAACTATCAGTAGCCGAGTACGATTCGTTGAAAATGCTGTTGCGTTTCTTTAACATGGCATTCCAAATTGCTTCACAAGTCTATTTATTGGTATACACTTGTTCTTTTTCAATTGAACATCATATATTACTAGCACTGTGCATATATTATTTCTTTTTCAATAAATTTCAATCAAGAATGAATACATTATATACTCGTTATTGAATTAGTAGAAGTGTCACAAGGTTATGGGTCACTGGTTAGAGAGGTGAAAAGTTATTTCATTGCTGATTCAAAGTATAAAGACTCTAAATTAAAAAAGCCCTCTTAGCCCTTGATATTGCCTAAATGCCCTTTTGGCCAGCGACATTCTAATTGAAGATTATACTACACAATGACTGTACATATGTAATACTGTACTGTAAAAAGTAGCCATGTACCTGCTCAACATTACAGTATGTACAAAATATCGTGTATAATTAATATTGTACTAACAAACTAGGACTGAAATCAAATTGTTGTGGTTTGTAGATAAGGTCATGCTCTACCCAATTCAGTTCTAGTAATCGTATGTATACATGTTTAACAAGTTTTAGTTCCAAGTATTCAATCATTTGTTTTAATAACAATAAACTGTCTTTGAGCCACCCATGGATATTCGAAAAGGGAGATAGCACCGAGGTATTTTTAAATATTTGTTTTTGATGAGTACTCGGAACTTTAACGACAAAAAGAAAAGTCGCGTAAGTAATCAAATCAGTATTACAATTATTATGCAATGAAATATTATGCTGCAAACGATGCATCATCATTATGCAAACATCGTATTCTAATAACAGGTATTCTCAAGGTTAACTGACTTTAGGATTCAGTTATAAGAGTGCACGCATGCATCGATATGTAATTCTGTATATGTAAAGAAGGGGGAGTTTGTTTGTTTGTTCGCTATAGAAAACAAACGGTTGAACTTTTGAAATAGCATAAAGGGAAATATTTCTTACATCGAATTTACTAGTGCTATTTCAAAGGGCCGGGGGCTACTGATGATGCGTTAGCCGCGCACTCATACCATACATAACATTGTTTACAAAACTATAGTTTCACATAAAACCTTACACTCTTTGAGATTTTATTTGCCGTATTGCAGGAATGATATCAGTTAATCATTAGCTTTTCACTATTTTTCCATTGTCAAGCCAAACCTATGCATTCTCCCCACAGGGCGGTATTCTCAAGCCAGTAAAGAGGTTTAATTGCTGCTGCAAATGTACACAGTAGTTGAGTGAGTTTATCTCATTCGTGAGAGGCGTTTAGGACTCGTAACTCAGCAGACTGTGCTTATCTGGATGTTATAACGTCATATTATCGCAATTAGCGCAGTAGAATATTATCCCAATAATAAATTATAAAATTAATTAGCTGAATCTACAGTGAACCGCTACAGTGAACCGTTGATTTATGGGGACAGGCGCTTGTTGAAAAATCAATGGAGTTGGCAAGGTATTTTACCTCTTTTTTAGCTTGAGACATGTCAGCAGTATTTTATATCAAACAATTTCTTGTAACAGAATTTAACTTTTATATTGTGTAATACTTAGGATACATATAAATAGAAAATGCAACAAAGTACTCGTGTTATACTATTAGGAGTAATATGTGCTGCTGTAGGAATTGGTATCGGTGTTCTCATCGGATATTACAGTAACAATGGAAGCGAATATTCACCACCACCACAACCCACGGAAGATCCGAATGTTGGTCAGAAAATAATGAATGATATTAATCCCAATAATATCGAGACTTATTTAGAGTAAGTATATTTAAGTTAGAAGTATGGAGTTTTTGGGATTGCGTTCAGATATTCAACAAAATGACCAAGTTGTTATAAGATACGAAATTCCCTTGGTTGTATCAGCTGTCTACAGTGTTAAGGTAGAATTAAAATATATTTTACGTTTACTATATCAGATTTCTGTCAAAGGAACCTCACATTGCTGGAAGAAATGTTGACGAAGTAGTATTGGTTGATTACATAAGTAATCTTTGGAAAGATGCGGGTTTTGAGGTGGAAATTCATCCGTATGATGTATTACTCGCTTATCCGAAACAAGAAGACTCTAATTACATCTCAGTAAAATTAGATAACGGTCAGTTTTTACTTTAAAAACTTAGCTAGTTTATTTATAAATTATTCCTTGTAAAATACATTAGTACCACGAGGATTTCCCAACATGCAGATATTGCTGCAACAATTTTTCGTATTGCTGAAACACAAGGGTTCCGTAGCACAAATACTCTCATATATCAATACAATTACTTCCTGAAATTAGGAAAATCCAATTTGTGACCTGTAAACTTATATTAATTCAAGGTACCGAGATCGACAAATCTCAACCTTCTGAAAAAATTCTTGACGAATCACAAATAAGCGACAAGGTGGTCAATCCATTCACAGCTTATAGTGCAACGGGAGACGCTGAGGTAAACATAATCTATAACAATGCACTAATTACTAAACAACAATATCCAGATTTATACGAATCTAATTTTACACAGGGATATGCTGTTTATGTGAACTATGCGCGAATAGATGATTTTATTTTCCTCACTCGAAATCTGAACGTGAATCCAGCAGGTCATGTTTGTATTTCCAGATACGGAAAAATTTTCAGAGGATCAAAAGGTGAGATTCCTTATTTTTTATTGCAGCAAGTTTTAAATCAAAGACCTAACTGAAACTTTTTGTGTAGCTTCCCACGCAGAACAGTACGGTTGCATCGGACTCATACTTTATTCAGACCCTGCTGATTACACTGTCCCTTGGGCTAGCGTTTACCCAGAAGACTGGTATCTCCCTGGGACCGGCGCACAGCGGGGTAATCTTCAGACAGTGAAAGGGGACCCACTTACCCCTCAGTATCCAGCTATCGGCAAGTAGTCGCATATAGTTAATGTTAAAAAATATATTATATAAAACGTATGCAAATCTACCAATCCGGATTTAACCAATCTATCGAAACCGTTGTGTCTAATTCTCATCACAAAAAGAAGAGATTTAGTCCATAATTACATTTCATTCAGTGATCACGATTATACATGTCTTTTCTATGTAAAAGTCATATCAATTTCACTACCTACAGACACAGCATGGCGCATGAAAGATGAAGACCTCCCATTGCCACACATTCCAGTAACACCAATCGGTTACGATGACGCAATTAAATATCTACGTCGGATGGGAGGTGACGAGGCACCGGAAGACTGGAGAGGAAAACTCAATATTACCTACAGACTGGGGCCAGGTTTTGCAGGAGAAATTAACGATACAAGGTTAGGATTGTATAGTGTACAAACCACTATTTTTAATATATACAAACTAAAGTCTTTTCGCAATTAAAATAAATAAACTAATATTTATAGTTTACTGAAAATGCATGTGACTACTAAAAACGAGAGGGCAACAGCTCATAACGTAATTGGATACATTCGAGGCAGCGTTGAACCAGGTATCGTAGTTACGCATTTTTTGTTTTAATACAACAAAGGAAAAAAGAAAAGTGAAACGAAACAAAATGTGAACATTATATTCAGATCGTTATGTTATTCTCGGTAACCATCGAGACGCATGGGTATTCGGAGCAATTGACCCATCGAGCGGTACAGCTACTATGCTGGAATTATCTCGCGTATATGGAAAGGCAGTTAAGGAAGGATGGAGGCCAAGGAGAACAATTGTTTTCTGTAGTTGGGGAGCTGAGGAATATGGAATAATTGGATCCACGGAATGGGTAGAGGTGAATGATACTTAACATACTTTACTTGATTATTAAACTAGCAGAGTGTCTCGGCGCTGTCCGGTTGTAACTTCAACTGACTCAGTGTAGTCCCGTATGTACGTCCATGAGACATGAACAGCGGCTTAGGTCCTCTGCACAAAAGACACATGCCATGGCCTTGTTTTCAACCGATTACCGCCTCCACAACCTGCGACCGGATTACCTATTCCGTTTAAATTGGTTGGTACAGGGTATGGTAAGAGAAAGCAAACTGACAAACAAATATATATAATCAGCTACTGACGGACCCTGAATTAAATCAAATTATGTCGAGATTCCTCAGAGCGTGTATAACACGGATTTACTAATTTAGTTAATAAAGGCCAAGAAAAAAAGGTTAAAATTATTTTTATCACACAACTAACCCATCAGTTCAAACTTTGGTTGATAGCATAAATAGAACAACTGCCAGTTATATTAATATTTTTCTTCGAATACCAGGAATTTCAAAAAACACTATCGTCACGATCTGTTGCTTACTTAAACGTCGATATAGCTGTCAAAGGAAATTTCACATTGTCTGTAGATGCTTTGCCTAACATGAATAAAGTAATTTACGAGGCGGCGAAATTGATTGAGAATCCAAGATCAGACGAAATCGAAGCCGGAAGGAAAACTGTTTACGATACTTGGCAATTAAGGGATCCAAAGGATAAGGACGATCCTAAGAGTCTTCCTGAGTAAGTATACAACGAAGGAATTGAACCATTATACACGGGAGTTTGGAATCGCTACAAAATTGATATCTTGAAAATCTATTTTTTCATAGAATTGACACATTAGGATCTGGGAGTGACTTTACTCCATTTGTCCAAGTGGTTGGTATCTCAGCTATGCATTTGTCTTATACGTACGATACAGTGAGTATATTTCTGCTAAAAATATAATCAAATTCTGTATTTTCCATGCTGCAGTAAATATGAGTCGAATTCCTTGCACTTTCCGCACTCAAATGCTTAACTCATTGCCCAACTCGATTTTTATTACCTTGACACGAGAGGTAAATGATAGCAATTTTTGGAGTTCAAAATTAAATTATGTGATAAGCATCATCTACTTGCCCCATTTATTAAGGATGCTTGGGAATGACTGAACATGTTATAGAGTTTTTTTTAAAGTTTCCACTCTATATTTTTCTACAGTCGATCGGAATTGCTTCTTATCCAATTTATCATTCGGTATATGAAACATTGGATCTTATGAAAACATTTGTCGACCCGGGGTTTTTGATTCATCAAGCAATGGCTAGATTATGGGGCGAGGTTGGAAGAAGAATTATCGATTCTCCTATTCTACCGTTCAATTGTGAAGATTATGCAGCTAAATTAATAGAAGATAAAGACACTATGATTGCAGCATATGGAGTAGATTTGAAAAATCATGACATAGATCTAGGTTCGTACAAGTGAAATGATTCCAACCTGAGTAAAAGTAAAGCCAGACCTTTAACCTCCCTATCTTCAGATCAACTAAATGATGCAATGACTGATTTCACATCAGCAGCGCAGGAACTCCATAACAGAATAGACACAGTCGATACAACAGAGTAAGTTTCGAATTAGATAGAGATTTTTTGTATACGATATTATTCAACTGGATCTTTTTACATGTTCAGTGATTTTGCTCTACGTGCTATCAATGATCAACTGATGTATCTTGATCGAGCTTTTATTGATATGAATGGAATTGGAGAAAGGACCAATTTTAGGTAAAACAAAACAAAACGTTTTTCAATACGTTTCCATTTATCTAAGCGATCTTTCAAAATTTCATTATAATATACAGACACGTTATATATGCTCCAAGCCTCCATAATACTTATGCTAGCTCAGCGTTTCCTGGTTTAGTGGATTCTTTGTTTGACATTGATGCAGATCCAGATCAAGAAGGAAGATGGGAAGAAGTAAGTGATGTATTTCATTTGAAACTTATTTTGGCTTACAAAATACGATTCACGAATTGATTGATCTACATGTCAATAAGCTTCCCAATTTTAGAAACAGTTTACTAAATTTCACATTTTTATAGGTTAGACGACAATTTTCAATTCTCGTTTATCACATCGGCTCGGCAGCTTCAACACTGAGGGATGTTGTTCCTATCAAGGGATATTCTAATTTATTATAAACAAATCACGACTCAAGAGCTAATGTGCGAGAACTTATGCACAGTAGATATACTTTATCTCGGTATTCCTCTATACTCTTTAACATTGAATAAGTATAAGCCATTTCCTCTCATATCTGTATCATGTATATAACAACAAATCTATGTATATGTTGTTACTGAACGATCATACCTGAAATTAGTTTCATATAGTTGAATAATATATTCGAAAATTTGAAAATTTACTCCGTTGCTTAATGAAAATCAGATGATCAGAAAACAAACTCAATTAAATGAAACTTCATTCGCATAATGTACTCCGCGAGATGTCGCACAATAGTCATAACAGGATATTAATATTGAATTCAATAGTGAACACTTAGTCGAGCACTACTTACAGGATAAAACACCTATGTAATAATTTATTGTGGCATTTGGATATACGCTTTTGTTTTGTTTCTAAGAAAACAACACGATGCCTAGCTGAAGAGGCAATAAGCAAGATATATGAGTAAAAGGGGATAATACCTATACTGTAGCCTAATAATATAAGTTTGGAAGGTATATTTGGTGTATTACCAAGATTTTGATATTTTGTTTATACAGGGTTTTTAGTTTCTAATTATTTTATCACTGAATTAGGTTATATGTGCAGTGAGGTGACCGGGATATTCGCCGCGAAGAATAAATGTTGAGACATTGTGTTATTGTTGGCATTAGTACGATTTAGAGCTTTGGTTCGAAGTGACGTGTGGTTATATTACATTCAGGGCAGTGCTGGATTTACCTAGGCTTGTAAGACTGAATCCGGAGGCCTCAAAATTAGAACAGATGATTTTTTTCTGCCATTTCAACGATATACGCTAAGTTACACTCGAAATTAATTACCTGTCAAGTTAGTGACGAGTATACATGACTGATATTCATTTGGGTACGATATCATTTCGAATATGTTAAAATTTCGAAATATGTATTGAAATATATGATTGACGTAAAAAGAGATAGTTAAATTAGAAAATTGGAAAAAATTATTCCTGAAAAGTTTTTTAGGATTATGTGTGGAAAACTGTTTAGTAAAGTTTTATTATTTTTTTAAATCAAGCGGGAATCGAATTGCGTAAAAAATCGAAAACACGTTCCCGATTGCACGTTAAATTCTAAAAGTAGAGCTTTCTACTGTAATATTGTAACATTTCAATGCAATGCACTGTGCTTACAGTGGTTAGACATACGAACAAGCAGACATGAAAAAATCTGTAGAAATCGAACTGATACCTTTTAACGTCATGGATTCTTGGAAAATGGAATTCAAGTAAATGATGTTAAACAAAACTAAATGTGGCATATGCTAATCACAAATGAAAAGTGCGCACTCAGTGTTCATTTTAACAGGGATAAATCAAGGAGTAACTTTTGCACGAC
>QRAM01000650.1:3175-36529 GCA_013436055.1 Halocynthia roretzi | reverse complement strand
ATTTACTAATACATTTATATATATATTAATGAAATTTGAAGACTTTCTGAAACGTATTTACCGATACGTTCGTATATATATTAATGTAATTTGAAGACCCCCCCCCCCCCCTTTACTGATACGTTTGTATATATAATAATGTAAGTTGAAGGCTTTCTGAAACGTATTTACTTATACGTTTGTATATATATTAATGAAATTTAAAGACTTGAGGCGTATTTACCGATACGTTTGTATATATATTAATGAAATTTAAAGACTTTCTGAGGCGTATTCACCGATACGTTTGTATATATATTAATGAAATTTAAAGACTTTCTGAGAAGTATTTACTGATACATTTATATATATATTAATGAAATTTGAAGACTTTNATTTAAAGACTTTCTGAAACGTATTCACTGATACGTTTGTATATCTATTAATGTGATTTAAAGACTTTCTGAAACGTATTTACTGATACGTTTGTATATATATTAATGTAATTTAAAGACTTTCTGACACGTATTTACTGATACGTTTGTATATATATTAATGTAATTTAAAGACTTTCCGACACGTATTTACTGATACGTTTGTATATATATTAATTTAAAGAATTTACTAATATATTTGTATATATATAAAATATCAATGTAATTAAAAGACTTTCTGAGACGTATTTAGTGATATGTTTGTATATCAATCAAATTTAAAGACTTTCTGATATCCTGTAAGTATTTAAATAAGTGGTGTGAATTATCGGCTAAACCATTAACCTGTTTTGTTTTTGTTCTGTTAAACTTTCTTACAGTAGATCATGAAGGAAAGGATCTTCGTTTCTGGGTTACAGTTGTGGGTTAGAGGAGATGGGAGGGATTACAGCTTGCTGTTTGTGAATGTGATCTGTTGTATAGAGTGAAGTATGAGTTTGAATTGAATGAGTATGTGGTAGTTTGTAGTACGAGGCCCATGTATGAATATATGTGAAATCCCGTATGTTTGCTGAATGTCAATGTATGTGCGCTTAAATTGTGATTCTGAATTTCATTGTGCATGAATTTTTATATTGCATCATTCAATGTTGTGTTTTTTGCATCTATCACTGCATGTTTGCTTTCCTGCAGAGCGCTTTTGCGAATTCAAATAACTTCGACTACACTCCCTTTCAGATTTAGTCCAGAACTCACTGGATTCGTCCGGTCAGTCTGCAATCAACATGTTTATTTACATAATTATGCTGAGATGCTGAACTTACATCTCCACTTTTATTTACAGACCATCTACATACAAGCATTGGGTTTAATTCACAACTCTGTGAAATTTCCTGCCTTTCTCAGTACTTCCTTTCTCTGCTGCAAAATTCATCCAGGTATGGCGATAAAACAGTCATCCAATCCAGCGAAGGTAAATTTCAGTTTATTATTTACCAGCTGTAAAAATGAAAAAACATTTCAACATATAATTGTTGTTTCCCAAGATTTCAAACAGTTTCATTAAAAAGAAATTATAATTTCAGAATTTCCTGCAGTCAACACGTTCCATCGTTTGCTAGCAGCTCGTCGGATGAACAAAGGCAAAAGACCTTGAACAATCGATGAGGTAGAAATATATCTTGATTTCATATATACAATATAATATTTTTGTCCAAAAAACGACGAAATCGAAATATAAAAAACAGCTATCTAGCTAGCACTTTGATCCTGCATAAGGATAATTCAGAAGTCGAGGTCTGAATTCTTTCGTTAACATTAATAGGTATCCACCACCAGATCTACTGTAAGATAAAGTACTGGAATGACGATATTGACTTGACTAGTATCGACATAGATATAAAATGACTACACTAAAGTGACTACATCAGGTACAACATCGAGACAAAGGACTAGAAAGCACTTTTTGTGAAGGTGAAACTTTTTATCCTCGATTTTACATACTGGATTGTATTGTATTCTATACTCTATATACTTTATGTACTGTATGTTGTTACTGGACAGGACAGTCAGTCCGATAGAGAACCGGGCTAACATTTAATCCTTGATCTCAACATTAGGGAACATTCTAAATTCTTTTGAAATTATTTGCAGGCTCCCGCAACCAGTTATCTCCGCCGCCGTTGAGTCCAATAAAGTAAGAAATATCAAACACTACAACGTCCAATCACCATATGAAGGACATATTATACTCCACTTGGACACAAACCGACACCAAGTCCTCTGTTCTTGGTTGAACAAAGACCAGAAAAAAAATCGCAAAGGTAGAAATTTATCTTGAATTTTATGTATTAATAATATTTCTTGTCTGAAGGTAGACCCAATTCAACATAGCAGTAACGCCTAGCTAACATATAATCATTTCCTCTATTAAGAAGACTGCATAAATCGGAGGTCTAAATTCTTTTAAATCATTAACCCACAGGTATCCACAGCAATTTCATCTCCATCATCGTTAATTCACTAGGATCAAGATAGTACCGAATATCTCGCATCGCAAACAACATGTATTATTTCGGCCTCATCAACAACGCCCACTTTTCATATTGATTGAGGATATTGAATATAAAGAACTTTGGCCGCTACTACTACTGTTCTGTCCGTGAAAAAAAGATTTGCCTATTGCTAGCATTTTGTAAGAAATGGAAGAGGTGAAATAACGTGTTGGACTTGTAACTATGACAAGCAATGAGGGCCATAACTATTTGTCTTATAAAATTCAGTGGGCAAAATTGGAAACACTACTGATCGGCGGACTTGTCTGCATAACCTGAAAACTTTTCAACCCCTATTTAACTTGACTATTTATTATTATATTAAGACTAGTATATATTATGCTTTGATTTTTATTATATTATGTATTTGTAGTATTTCACATGGATATTCCACGGCGTAGACGTTTTCTGTTTTGGGGTGACTAAAAGTTATAATACTTCAAATTAACTAACTCTAATTTATTTACAACACTTGTTCATACACGTTATACATACACTTCTCTTCTTAACAACACTACATATTCTCCTTCAATACTCTATCCCGGGATCATCTCGATCGACATCGTAATGTATCCAATTTTTATTGGAATGGTTACTGGTTTTGTCTAAAGTTTAGTTGGTTCATGTGGTTACTTTAGTGGTAATGTTTCCAATTTTTATTGGAATTGTTGGTTGCTGATTTTGTGAATTGTACTTCAATACCTCCAACCACATCCTGGGATCATCTCGACATTGTACTGGATCCAATTTTTATTGGAATGGTTGCTGGTTTTGTCTAAATTTCAATTGGTTTATCTGGTTACTTGAGTGGTAATGTATCCGATTTTCATTGGAATTGCTGGTTGCTGGTTTTGTCTATTGTACTTACCATCTGGTCACTTTAGTTTTGTGTCTCTTATGTTGCTTCTTTGGCAGTTTTTGAGTATGGGAATGTGAATTGTCATTTGTTTTCATTGTTGTTGTCGTCTGTCCTGTGTTTTCGTGATTGTCAAGTTATGGCATGTCTAGACTGGTTTTACTCCATGGTTGTTGTTATGGTTAATGATGTTTTTGGTTTTGTACTCGAGTCTATAATGTGGACAATTTGTGTTGTGGCCGTTCGGCTGAAGTCTTTGATGTCAAGAAATCTTCTAGGATCTGCGGTACAATATGGTGTCTATCTTCCAGTTTCCAATTACTGGCTGGTGATGTGATACAACAATACATTCATGTATTCTATTCAGCTTACACATTCTATCATTCAATACTCTACTCGTACACAATTCATAATACAATTATATATTCTATTCATCTTACGCATTCTATCATCCAATACTCGACACTAACACTAATTCATAATACGTTTGAATCCCTGAACATAGTGTATAGTCTTACCTTTTAAATATTCCGCCTACGTCTTATATCCATATGAAATTCTCTAGAATCGCATTTTATTTTTTATATTTTAAAGTGAAATTTTATTGTTTCAATCTTTTAGTTATACGTTAGTTAATTTATGCCGAATTGGTGTTACACTCGCGTGTATTTATTCTTGCATATATATTAATCTAATTTAAAAACCTTAACTGAAGTTACACTCAACGTACTTCCTGATACGTTTGTATATTAATCTAATTTAAAGACTTGTTTTACCCATGTATTTACTAGAAAGTTTGTTTTAATTTTATTTCAAAACTTGGAACTGATTTTACACTAAACGTATTTCCTAATACGTTTGTAAAAAAATTAATGTAATTGAAAGACATTATATTATTAGTCTGTCTTGCACGTGTGGGCAGTGGAGGGTGGGTAATATCAATTTGGCATATGCATTGCTGTTTTTGTACATCTCTTTGTGTGATATGATGTAAATAGGTAAATATGCATAGGTTAATGTTCATGTTATTTGTTGGTAATGTATTTGCTGTTAATCAACACCACGTTTAACATCAACCACGTACATGTAGATATGGCGTACATATCACATACAAGGTCAAATTATATGGGATGGTAAACAGCCAGCGATATACTACTTAGATGGGTGATCTTGGTGAAAAGCCATTACACCGCGCCAAGATGTGTAGTGGATTTATTAAAGAACTAGAATTGTGCACAATTATGCAGAACTCCCGTCGATGTCAATTGTAAAGTTGTCCCATAACCACTAGCATCACTGTGCATAGTTCCAATATCGATTTTGACTACGTCACATGCGTCACGCATAAGTGAGTATTGTACAACATTTCTTCGATACTGTCGTTTTTACTATTAATTACGGGTAATCAATGACGAAAATGGAAAATGTAGGCGACATAAAAAATAGTTAAAATAAGGCTGTTTTGCTTAAGCTATACCTTGTACACAAAATGCAGGGAGATGGGTGTACCTTAATTTCCTAATATATACGTAAGAAAAAAATATGAAGAAAAATTGAAATTAGGTGGACGGAAATCACTGTGTGACGAAAAGACTGGCGTATGGCTTTATCACTGAAAAGCGAATCGAATACTGAATTCATTTGACCCAAGAAAGTACACCCTAATAATATTGGTTTTCCTAGCCAGACACTTTGAAACTTGCTCGCCACCATGTATACGCCATTATTGGTAGTGATCCTCTTTCAAAGTTTGTCTGGATAAGGGAAACAATATTATGAGGGTACACTCTCTTGAGTGAAATGAAATCAGTTATATACGGGTCTATGGTTCTATGCTTAGTCGTCAAGTATAATTTTTAACCTCTTTATATATTTAGTGGAGAGAGAAAATCGGAAAAATAGAAATAAATATCGTATTATCCTTTTTGAAATGGCTGCATTGCCCTATTTAATCTGTTTGTTGTGTAGTTACGAGAGGGTTAATAACGTCTACCTCGTATATATCTTATCTGGCTTGAAATCAGACCCAGATCATAGTGGTATATTTACGGCGGCAACAGGATTTCTCACATGTTTTATCGTAGTTTATTCTACTTTGATTATAAATGGACGATTTTCTACCTCCCCCCGGTTTTACAACAGTGCGATATGATTCTAACACCATTCAGTTGGAAAGTGCAAGAAAGGCATTAGAGAAAGTGGTGTCTGAGGTAACCGTATGGGCTTACCCATCCTTGATAGGCTATACTTAAATAAGAAAAAGCGGGGAAGTCTCTAATACAAAAGAATGAAAGGAAACTGTTTAAACTCATCTACAGGGGAGGGATAGCGTTAAGATGCATGATTGAATGCTTTATCCCTCGTTCCTGTAGTTTACAAAATTTAAGGTGATTGCTGATTTTCCTGCTTATTCACATTTTAAGAATGCCACTTTAGTACCCACTGTCCTCCCCCTTGGTATTCTCATAGTTTAGCACGACTGTCTGCAAATTTAATTCATTAGACTGTGACCGGACACAGCATTGAATCATGAGTACACTGGCATCTTCAATTCAACCTTTCCTTTGAATTTTTTCGGTTTCCAAAAGCTGTTCTTCCCTTTTCAGGATCTTGATTACAGAAAAGTGGCACATAGTCATGACATTTCAGAGCTTCTCAAAATTGAATCACATCCACATATTCCTGGTGTTTTACTCATACCTGTTTTGAAATTGAAAGAAGTCAATCCATGCTCCAATGAGATCATTGTGGATCGTTCTTGTGGAATGGCTGTGCTACGTGGAGCTCATGTCTTTGCACCAGGAATAATAGCAACTCCTCCAAGTAATTAAAAAAATTTATTTAGATATCAAAATTATGTGGTTCTCATATCCACTATGAGGGTGGTGTATGAAAATGTAAGGGATGAACACATTTCAGATATCAAAATGGATTGTTTAGAAAATACGTAATGTGACAATGCATATAATTACCGTACTACAATTTACAGGTTTAAATATTGGAGACAAAGTAGCAGTGTATGCCGATTTGCAGAACACATGTACCAATGGTTCAATTGCTAAATTCAGTGGCTCGAAATTTTTTGTTGGCAATGGAGTTTCTGAAGTTAATAGGAAACAATTATTTTCTTCAAGGTATCTGCTTTTCTGGCTTGAAATCAGTGTATTTGATATAGTTTATTGTAGTAGTTTTCAAACTTTGAACTTTTGCGAAGCAAATTTGACGTGGCACATTAGATTTTATAACTAGTTCATCAAGCAAGCAAGTTGTAGCTAGTAGAAATGCTAGCTTTAAGCTCAAACGTCATTCAGGAAATAGTTTGGATAAAAATCTGGCAGCGTACAATTTAGGAAAGTAGGTCTATAGGGCCTAATTAGCAATGTTCAATGTATGGTCGCAATTTCTATGAAAGCTTTGCTACTAAATTTTAGAATAATCAAGGTATATATAAAACGTGGCTATGTTGTTACTCTACCTAGTGTTCTGATTATTCTTTGATTTCATTGCAGCTGTGAGAAGAAGGCTAATGGTGTTGGAATCCGAATGAATGAACCCATTTACCTTACACCCTGTCTTGATCAGAAGAAATTACCGAAATCATTTTTCCTTCAGGTATGTAACCAAATCATATGCCCTGGTTTGTGCTCATCATTCTGCCATTTCAATTGAATTGTTTTCTGAACAAATATACCATTTAAGTTTGTGGTGTGAGCAAGATTCATTTTTTCTGTAATAATAATCTTGTTTGCGAATGATAATAATGATAACAGCTGAAATTCAATGAATTTTTATCAGTAGTACTGCTGAATGATTTGACTTTGTGTACAACATCTGTTTACGTTTATATTCTGTAAACTGTTTTTAATCTATCGATAAAGAACTTGCCATCTATTGTTACGGGACTCGTTCTTGCACCTGATCCTCATGACATCGTCCTAGATATGTGCTCTGCCCCTGGTGGTAAAGCCACACATATCTGCTCACTTCTTCACGGAACTGGACACGTCATTGCATTGGATCATTCCAAGTCAAGGATAGAGAAAATAATATGGAATGGTGAACGTCTTGGTGTGTCAGACAAACTACATGCTTCTGTAGCAGATTCTCGGTATATAATTGCAGGTGAACTTTTCTAAATAACTGTGTGTAGCTATGGGATGGATGATTTTAAATTTTTTATTAGTGTCATAATAATCAAGGAAAAATTATTGTTTTGTTGCAGTTTTTCCAATATTGTTTTGTTAATAATCAGAGGGATGTGAAAAAGGAAAAAAAATATGCAGTTTTGTGCCACCTTTTGCAAAAGAAAGTTTCAGGCGGATCCTGCTTGACGCTCCTTGCAGTGCATTAGGACAAAGACCTAGATTGCCAGGGAGTGAGGATTCTCGAAAAGGCTCAGGGCCATCCTTTGCCCTGTTGCAATCTCATCTCTTCAAAACTGTGAGAGATTTTTTTCTTTTTCCAGCATACATACTTTTGAAAAGTATTCATCATGGTTCGAATTAAAACATTTGAATTTCAGGCCATTGCATTGCTCTCTCCTGGCGGCGTATTGGTTTACAGCACTTGTACTGTTACTTATGATGAGAATGAAGGAATTGTGGAATGGGCACTTAAGGAATTTCCAGAACTTCATTTAGTAAAACAGGTATGATGATTTTTTTATTTTTAGATACATAAATCTTACCATCACTGCAGTAGAGTATCAGAGTATCTCTGCCAATATGATACAATTTTATTAAATTGAGATTTGTGAAGGGCTTTTTATTTCTGCACTTTACCAAGCACCTACTAAGTACTCCTCTGATTGAGATGAGAAAAAAAATTTATTATATGTTATAGGTTCCACATGTTGGAGGTCCAGGTCGTAGTTTTGCGTGCTCTACATTATCTAGCGTACAGCTAGAACTTTTGCAGTATTTTTCCATTATGCCGACGGAGCGTAACTGTTCTCATCCTGCGGATTTGAACACCATTGGTTTTTTTATAGCAAAGTTCGAAAAAAGATGATTTTTCTCAAAACATATCAGGCTTCATGTTGCACATATAATTGTACTTAATAGTCGGTGGCTATTCTGTGTTCGCTCTGCCAGTGAAAAGATCGTAGTGAATGTTTGTGATTCAGTCGGTACATATTGAAGTCAATGAAATAAAACATTATTTTACACTGAGCTACTATGCATAACCCCATTTTGAAAAAGACAAACATCAGTAGTTGAGCTTAACTCTGTGCCAATGATCAGAACTGTAACATTAAAAAATTGTAGCATTGTATAGGTATATCAATAATACGCTAATCTATGCTGAAATCAGGCTGTTTATTATATCATTATGCTGTTAGTGTATTGCACCAGATGTACGTCTATAACTATCTTGAATTTACCATTAAAAAATCCTTCATTTTTTTTCATATGATAGTTAATAACGAGGTCGTTTTTTTACATAACAACACAATGAGACATAGTGGATAGCATGTTTCCTGTTAAAACGAATTTAAACGTGGCGTACTCTAATTTACTGTTACCAATTCGCCTTGAAAACCAATAAAAAAATCCATTTGTTTTATTTGTATGTTATCAACAAGGTTGTTTTATTTATATAACAACACAATAAGACGGAACAGCAGTGGATAATATAAGTACAGTTGTTATAATATAGTCGGCAATAATATTCTGTTACCTCAACTTAATACAATAAGAATCTAAATGATTGCATTATTAAAAATCCGAGAAAAAATCTCAAAGGTACTATAGTAAAAATACATTTCACGAAAAAAAAGCATAATGTCGCTTATAATTCGAAAATTGAGGAAAGTCACGAAGAATCATTGTATTTAACATTATTTAATGTACATAGTGGATAGTATTGTCTGGCCTTAGTAATCTTAACTTTTTAGTGATGGATATTCAATTAAGAGTAATAAGGTAAATACTTGGGTAAAATTCGTTCCCTGATACTTTCCGTACAAGGCATAACTGTAAAGTAGATTCTGTAAGCTTGATATAAAGTTAAATTCGTGGTTAGTTGTAAATTTTGTTGTCTTTTTCGCAGTTCTTTTTCTTGTTGAGTGGAATCCACTATCGAAAAACTAATACAGCGGTGTTTTCTATAAAAAATTAGACCCAAACTTCGAGTTCAACCATTTCCGTTTTATACGTGTGTTGGCATTTTCAAGAGCAGCATTGAATGTAATGTACCGTTCTTTCTACTGCGAGATTTTTATTTTAGACCATTCCTTTCTTGGTAATATTGTTTGATCTCTTCAATTTTCCTACACCACTTGATGGCGTTGCCCTTCTTGTCTATCATGTTGTAACTTCGGCCAGGCTTCGGTTAATAGAAGATAGAACAGTGAGTAACAAAAATCTACACTACAGGCCCAACCTTGGCGGCGGTAAAACTGGTTGTATAAATAATCACAAGAACTAATAAATTCCGTAGTATTACACCGTATTTGTCCATCATTTTAGATAACTTACCACATGAATCTGGAATTCTTTGAATGTCTTTACTTGAGTTCTGAGTTCGAGGGACCTAGGTTTCGGAATTAGATGAGAATGAAATGTACTCAAAAATTACTCTACCATACGTAAAAAAGGCACAAATCGAAAAAGAAAAGGAAATTTACTCTTTACTTACCAGGGTATTTCGCCTTTTAACTCCATCCCGTCACAGTCTATATAAATCAGCTTAGGTCCTTCTAGGAGAAGGAACTGCCTTGTTTTAACCGTTAATTTTCGCTTTTTTTCTAACTCAGCGCTTTTGAGTATTAGTGCTCCGTCGGAAAAGTGATGCCTGTATGAAGCGTGTTCATTTTATTTCCATTATTTTTTGACACAGACATTTTTAGACTCCAACTATATTTATAAACTATATATGTACGAAATATACATATACGGATGTGATAAGTCATCGTAAAAATAAATATGGATTTATTTATTTTTAATAAACTTAGTATTTTATAGTAAGCATACATACCAGGTTGAATTCTCTTGCTTAGTCATCCATCGTTCTCGCTCATTTCCGACTAAACCTGGAGGCAAACCGTAACCTTCGACGTCGTAAGGGTCGCTTGTAGGGAGTTTTTTCCTGTAAGTGCATGACGGTATGTTTATTCCGACTGCAAGTAGAATTTTCTGCATCTGGGTTTACAATATACATAACCCTCCACTCAAAAAATATTATATTCCAACTTATCAGTTTCAATGTTGCCGTGGAGTTTGCAGTGAACTTACCTGACCTTACCTTTTTTTACATTTCATGACATATTTTTACGATTTACTATATGTATAAAATAAAATAGACGACTTTGTTTCCGTATACCCCTAGAGACATTTGCTGAAATAGCTTGTGCTGGTAATAAGTGTTTAAGCTATGATCTAGCAACTCACTTTTCTTCATCGTGTCTAGACGGCTTGGCCGAACGTCTCATTGTACCTCCTTTTGTTGGGGAAATTCGAGCTTCTCTATTCTGCAGATGAATAGTTTAGGTTTTGACATGATTGACATCATGCACTCTATCTCATTAATTTTTAATGAAAAAAGTGCGATTTCGAATATATGAACTAACTACAATTTTTTAAGCGCGTTTTCAAAATTGAATCCTGGAATAAAGTATATACACGTAAAAAGTGTCCTGAATTTTGAAACGGCACATAACCATTTTGAATAACAATTGTCAGATCGCATTTGATCAGGCTTTTTGTGGTTTGAATAATATCGCCCCTACATTTCCTGAATGGCGTGCGATGTATATATGTTGTTGTTGAGCTTACCACCTAATCGTGCTATAAAGGTTTCATCTTACATCACTGGTAGATCCACTGCTTGATGTATGTACACTTAGTCTTGATAGAGGTCTGTCCATGATTGGAGGCGTCTTTGTAGGTAAATCTTCCCAGTTAATCCCGCGGAAAAATGGGTGAGATTTAAGCGCGTTGAAACCACCACTTTGTTCGCTTCCCAGTCGTTTTTCCGGTTCAAATATCTACAAACCAACAAAGGCAATAGTTTCGTTTTCTTGATACGAATATTGTAATCATATATACCGGAGATAGATACGGGATAGCGTTGTACTCTTTTTCACTCTGATATCTAAATATTTTTTTCATGAAAATTTAGTTGCTATTAAACCTATTCCCCGATAACACTCAACCACCGAGCCTTCTCAATCTGTAGGTAAGCCTCTCACAGTTTCCTACTACAGTATACCAGTACACTCGGGTGATAACTCACCAGCAGTTTTGCTATTAGGTCTCTCGCTTCATCATCTACAAAATCAGCTAACTTGTAATCAATCTGGATGATACGTTGGAAGGTTCGAAAGTCTTCTGATTCGTAAAACGGCAGTTTTCCAGTAATCATCTGATACACTATACATCCGTATGACCATAGATCTGAACTATTCATAAAAATACGCAGATCAACTCATTGCACTACAGTGTATATACCAACTGATACTATAACAGTCGTATTCTGTCTAAATCACCATCATAGCATCGAGTGAGGAAACACCTACTCGCGAATCGAGCGATGACGTATGTGGATAAATTACAGATTGAAAAATAGAGAATCGCGTAGGTCACTGTACTACTGCTATTTGGCGATTGATCATTTATAATATCATATATGATTTAAATTTAACATCTGGTTTATAGAGGGAAACCCAAAGTAGCATGCAGTGGCGTAGTAAGTCTTTGGAAGTTTCACGTAGATTTTTACAAGATTTTTATACTCATGATAAAGGTATGTATTAGTTGTATTGCCCCATTTACTTATTGCATGCTTACTCGATGTTGGACGCTTTATCTACGAGGAGCTCAGGTGGTACGTAATTAGCCGTTCCAACGAATGAAGTCTTCCCTGAAATAAAATGAAAAATGATATAATAAATTTTTATTGTTTGATATGAATGAAGAATCCGAGTTGATTGCGTTAAAATAATATTTCATTAGGTTTTTTATATCTTCATAGTTTAAAATTAGACAACAACAACTCGGTATACCATATAGCATTTGTTATTTATACACCCGTTTTGTCATCGAGATACTAATTACTGACTCAGAATTCCAGAAACTAATCCGAACTACGACGGCAATTCGGTAGTAACTAAATCGCTTCCTAACTTCGGTATCTTTTTAGATAGTTTGACCCAATATATCAAAAATATTTTTCCCGGAAAATAATATTTTTCGGTGTTTGATATAATTTGTGGTATTTTTTCGTAAATCGAATTACCGTGACCGCGTATCTACGAATCGGTGTGATTCCCGTAAGCCATAGGTTTGGTGTACCATGTGAGCCTCACATGCAATTGTAGGCCTATACGGAGCTAAGGACGTTTGAAAATTACAATTGCTTCTCTTACAAGTCCTCATAGATAAACTGCGCTTATATGGAAGTTTTAAGTTTGTGATGTATTTACGAGATACATGTACATATAATAATTCTGGACGATGTTTAATTTCTAAATTACTGGGTGTTGGACTCACTTTTTAACTTTCCCAAATCGTCTTCGTCTGAAATCTCCCTCGCGGTTCCGAAGTCGGTTATTTGTATATGCATTTCCTCAGTAAGCAGAATGTTTTCTGGTTTTAAATCTCTGAGAATTAGGACAAGCAACTGTTAGGTAAAGAAAAATTTGATGTTCTAAAGACTTATTTTCGTTATTTTATTTCGTTGTATTTGAACGAAATTATTGCAATCTGCTGACTGTTGTCGTTCGTGAGTAGGTTGTAGGACAACAAAACACTCGAAAAACTGTTACCTGTGGATAATGTGCAAATTTCTCAAATACTCCAACGCCAACAATAACTCCGCTGCATAATGTTGTACGCAAGGTCGGCTAAGTCGTCCATATTGTTCTATGTATGAGAGTAAGTCGCCTTTCCCGGCGTAGGTAAGAACGAAGTCTTTTTTTAATCAAAGTTAAATGTAAATAACGTTTGTACGCATTGTCTATTAATAACGTTATTTCAATGAGTAAAATTCCGGTACTTCGACTCAGAATGTTAATCTGTAGGTATAAAAACCTATCCTCATGAATACATATAGGTAAAGGCTGACTATTTTGGTCGTTGGCCGAATGGATATTAGGATATCATGTATTTTCGAAACAATTCATACATTTATAATTTGCTGAATGATTGGTTATTATTAGCTTGAATAATCAGTTTTCATCTAATCGTATATTGCCAAATAACAATTGTATTAATCATTCAAAACCTTTTTACTGCCAAAGAATCAGTCTTGAAATATCTTTGCCTTAAGTGTTTTAACTGCATAAACAATTTACAAATTATTATTTCAATCAGTTATCAAAACATTATGCTCTGAAATTGTCGTAAATACATTACGTGAATGTGTTCTTTCGGGTTGTGTGTGTTGGTTTTTAAAAATATGATCATTGATATTTAGAATAATAGTATGATACCTGGGGATCATATAAATCAGACAAATATTCGTTTGTTGGCAACTAGATAATCGATTATTACAATCACGAACGAACGACTAGCCAGTGTCTGCAGTTCTTCACTTCTATTTCTATTTCATGTAGTAGACTTATATGCTATACATATGTTTCAAGGATACAAAGCCTCTTTTCGTCGCTAAATGAGTATTTGAGCTTAACAAAGAACGGATGATCCAGTTTACTGATCATTTCTTTTTCTCTTTCGACTTGCTCCCACTTGTCTTCTTTCTGTATTCGATTTTTCTCGAGAATTTTAACTGCCGAAACAAAACATGATTGACAATACCAATAAATTGCTTCTGTCGAATTGTAGTTTCATAATACGAAAATTCTATTACTTGCGTATTCGACTTCTGTTTTCACATCGCGGGCGAGCACGACCTGAAACGAATCGATAGAGAATATATTTAAATAATAAAATACAAGCCTTAGTTACTTGAAAAAAACAGAAGACCACCTCGTATTCAAATGTAATATTGATTTATTTTCAGATTATACATCTATACACTGAGCAAGGTACATACGTGAATATACTAAAGTTCAATTGATGCTGGTATGCTTTGTAATTTGCGGTACTTGGAGTAACACAATTTAAATATATTGCACGCCCACATATAAAAAGGTAAACTTTCCTGTACAGATGTTGTTTAACTTCTTCAACTTACAACTTTATTTCTACCTCACATCTCTTAGTAATTTCGAATAAAAGCAATTTCCTGAATCTAATGCCTCCCATAAACTGTAGAGTGTTCGTTTTATTAATTTATAATTATCGAACAAGTATACATACCGTTGACTCGTTATCTTCTCCCAAAAGCTTGGACACCATGAAGTCGTCCGGGGTACGAGTGTCTTCTTCCATTCCGCCCTAAATCTTGTTACTGTCACTTGCAAATAGATAACTTTGTGCTCTACAACCCTCTGTTATGTCTAGCTACACTTCTGTATTGTAAACTATAGGAACTATAACGTCTATACTATACACAGGAACTGGTAAGACGCAAAATGATTAAAATGACATATTGCCGCCTGCTATTAATCAAAATTTGACAATTTTCATTGGTCTGTTGTCAAAACTGTACATCATACCAATTTCAGTAAATATTAATAACTTTCTCGTCACCGTTTCTTGCTAATATCGTTATAAATACTGTCTGATTTAGAACTGTCAGCTCGCGTTTCACTTTTAGAGAAATACATTACATACGACTATTTATAATATTATTTCAAATTCGGTACACAATGGTGTAACTTCTTTTTCGAATTTAACGAAAATTGTACAGTTAGTAAAGTATCAATATCTTCATTCTTATCTAATTCAGAAAATATTATATTTATTGCTAATACATTGCATAAGCAGATATTTTTAACCAATTACCACTGCTTCAAGCGCAGTATTGTTCGTAAGCACTGTCTGTGTAAGCGTAGCCTACGCTAAGGCTTCAGCATATTGTTGCAATATAATCATCGTTATCACAGTACACACTATTATGGTAATTAAATGCAACGCAAGAAAGGAAACGGTTGATTCACAAAGAATGTTTGTGAGTGTAATATTTTAACCCGTTTCTCGCGACTCACCATTTATTCGGTACCGGAATTCGCAGGTGGATCGTGGCTGGTTGTGGGCAAATGGTTATTATTACAAATATTAGATCTTGATATGTTGTGAAGTATCTTAGTAATACGGTGCTATATCAATATATTAGCTTTATATTAAGTGAGTAACTTTTATGTCAAAACGTTCAAAGTGCGAATTAGATGTTTCGGGAAATGACAAATTACTGCGATGTGAAGTATACATACACAATATGTAGTTATACTGTGTTTGATACTGATAATATCCTTACTTCAAGTTTTAAAAACTATAATTCGATGGCGTGGTTTTTTAACAATTAGCAGTTTGTATGAGAAGGTTTGGCTGTGTGGGTAATTAATTGATATCAATCGTCTGTAAGTACTGTAGTTTAAATCTCGGCTAACCAATTGGAAACCAAGAACCTTGTGTTATGGTCAGTCCCTAATTAGGGGACCAGGGAAGGTCTATTAAAACCTAACGGACTTCACACAGATTTTATTTTCACCTGTGATCATTTACATAATGACAACGCACTGAAAAGTACGATAACAACTATAATCCAGATCTTTTTCTCTTCATTTACGTATGAATGAAATAGCCGCTCGATGGCGATGGCGGTTGCTCATAAATATATAGAACTCTGCCATGAAGATTCTAGTATGTACATGTGTTAGTATGTATGTTAGCTTTAAAATTTCTAATCGTTGTTCCATAACAACCCACATAATAAATAATCTTTGGATTATTAGCTCTCAAATGTGCCACTAATCCACAAGTTCCGTTACCAGACGTGATAAATTCGACAATCAATTAGGAAGATAATGACGGCGTCGAACAAGTTGATGCAATATCCGCAGGGTACTAGCAATATTTCGCACCTTTCAGTTTATTAACTCGGTAGAGATATGATTGTTCTTTGACGAGGGACTATAAAACACAATTACTTGCTTGTCAGAGTTATTCGTCAGCAATAACGAGGTGATTAACAAGACAGACCGTAAACCTTTGTAATATTGAAAGGTAATGATCATAACCGCTGTGCCCATGTATTACATGCAACGAAAGTCAAGTATTTTGTTTGTACATGTGTAAAAGAACTTTAATGAAAACGCGACAACATCTTTATGGTTGTAATTGAGGTCTCGTGGTCATCACTAGGATGATCCCCCGTTAGACAATTCATACTTGATTATACGACGAACTAGAGTGTATTGTTTCAGCAGACGACTGTGTTGTAACAGTATTCCTCCAAACCTGCCCTGCGCCAAATTTGAGACCCGAACTGAGGGACGTTAGTGGGTGACAAATAACAAATGACAAAAGTTAGTTAATGACTGGGAAATAAAGAAGGGGCCGCTTGAGATTGCGAGATTTTTAAATGTGACTGAATCGGGCTACACTAAAATGCGGTCGCTAAAAAGTCGCTAAAATTAACGAAAGACGGAAAACTGCTGAGTTTCCCATATTTCTTTAAGAAATTGCGAAACCCCGCGAAAAAAGATGAAATGATTCCGAGAAAAAGAGAAAGGTTGATCATTGAAATCAGTGAACCGTGATAGACGTATTCTGTTGTAGAGGAATTCATTTGCAGTCGTGAAGTGTTCCAATCAGGATGTAAATATCTTTCTTTTTATGGGTATACCAGGTGGCTATTCCGTTTTGTGTAATTCGAGATTTGCAGAATAATATTTACGTTGTAAGTTTATTTACCAGAACAATGGCAAGCAACCTACTGCTTGGTTCGAAAAGATAGTATTTCCAGTGCATAGTGGAGGTGTATTGTCGGTAGTTTGACTCTGATCATTGTCTTAAATAGAGATATTATTGCGCCGTTATGAAATCTATAATAGCAGGTTTTGAATTCCCTAAAATAAGAACATGATACGACGCGTTCAAAACAAAGGCGAGCAAAAGAGAAAAATATCTTGTGACAACGATAAGCTATTGTAATCCGACAGCAATTACAACAAGGACGTTGCCTAAAATATCATCGTATTTAATTCGCCCATATCATAAGGTATTAGAAAGACATTTGTTTTTATTTTAAGGAATTATCTTCTAGGTCGTCTTGTAGTCTTTGCAGGCACCTGAGGTAGTTATGTAAACAAAATGAAAAATTAAGGGATATTTTTGGCGATAACCATATATAAGTAGTCAGTGTGAGTAGTAACTCTTATATGAAGCTTATAGTGGTGATAGTATGACACACAATAAGGTTCAACTCTTGAGATTGCGTGATCAATGTTTAATGTTTAATATGAAGTGTGCTTTCTGCCAGGAGATCTTATGTGACTTTAATACTTGATTGATATGTTTATATTAGTTTTGTGACAAAGGTAGCTGAGAATTGAATGTGATAGTTTTCAAGATATAACTGCTATAATGGAAATAGTGAAATTTATTAAAATTGTTGCTTGTTTGAGTTTGAGTTTGTCAAAGCTATATCAAATTCAATGTTTAATTCATAGCTCATATCTGCAGTGATAACTTATTATTAAAGCAGATTATTTGACCAAAGCGCTGATAACAGAATAATTAAATATGGAACAGATAAAGTGGTTTATTTAATGTATATATATGTTTGTTGGTGTTTAATTTGGTTTATTGAATTCATTTGTGATAGTAATTACAAAGTAATATACCTTAGTCTTCCCCTATGTGTGTGTTATCCTCACAATAACAACAGATATTAATAATATATTGCTGAAGATTGAAAGCATTACTTAGTTGCTTTATTAGTGTGACCTACAGTTACTGTTCTACCAGGCTTTCATGAAGTCTTTCGTTTCATCATTTGTAAATATCAAATCTACTTTGTATTCATCAGATTAGATCTGAATTCAACTATTGTATGCTGTCTTTATCCTTATTTATATTTTTGTTATAGACATTAAATAGCAATTATGAATTCTATACACAACCGTGTGCAATCGTTAAATCATTACTTGTTCCTTTCACTTACATTTATGATATTGGGGACAAACAGCCAAGATCCGTGCAATTGGAGGAAGAGGTATGGCAATATCTTTCCTTTTCCTCTTTAATAGTTAGGTATATATATATATATTTGTAGATGCTTATTAGTTTGTATTGTTACAATTAAAAAAATGTCTCTTAAAAACTGATATTAAAATTTGCTCACAAATTAATTAACTATTATTTGATAGATTATTAGATGGTATCCTGGTAATCATCCAATGTTTTGTTACCTAGTAATGGTAGATCAGATAATTTTCCTCTAGCAAATAATAAAACCTTACTCAGATGTGTATTTTATTTGTTAAGCGGATTGATTCATAGTGCAAAGTCGAGAGAAATTGAAAAAGTCAAATTGAGGTGAGTGTTAATTTCTCCCATTTATTACATACTATCTCAATCTATTTTACACTTTTATGTTATCATGACATTCTATTCAAAATGAAGCTCTTAGATCATATAACATTAATCTCTGATTCACATATAGTGTAAGTTATAACAAGAACATCATCTGTTCACACATTTTGGTGGCAATGCTGAGATGTACCTAACCTCAGCAGCATAACTAACCATTAAATTTCTTATTTTTGATTTATCGGATGCATTAAACTATCCTATCCATTCGTAGGAAATGGTCATTTGAGTTTCTCAAATTGCACCAATGATTGTCGAAATAGCTTCACAAGTAATAGTAAATAAGAATGTTGTTGTATTCTCTGGGGAATTGATAGGAGGGAACAAGTACTGCTCTTTCAGCGACCTTTTTTTTCATTTCACTCTAATTATGCACTGGCTATGGGAGACGAAGAGTTTTCATTTTCTTTGCTTTTCCCTTGAGGATTACTCAGCCAAAGTAATAAGGAGATTATCCCTGGATAATTTACCGCAATACTATAGTTTTACTAGTGTTGTCCAAACTCCGATAACCAGGTCTATGTTCAACATTTTTGCTCTTGACCTATTTCCTCTTAACTGAAATTTTGTTTTTAATACCTGTGATAATTGTTGTTTCGTAGGAGTAGGGAGGGGGGATGAGATTGGTCACTTGCCTAATAGTTTAATTAGATCACATGCAACATTTCTGTTAGTATTATTTTACAACAGTGCTCTTGTGATGACATTTGGGAGTTGGTCAATTATGGTCTTAGAATACCATGCTAACATTCATTTTCGTGTGTGTTCCTCGAAAAACGGTTCTGTCAAGTAAAGTTGGCGAGTTTGTGACGCTCCGATTGTGTATGGTTTCTAAGCAAATTTATTTTGGCTTGTTGTTTGTTATGTATATGTTTTCACTACGCTGAGACGACACGAGCCTTACGAAACAAGAGCACAGTGTAATGTTTCCGTTCTGATGTATCATTATTTTCTTTAAAGCACTAGAAATTTCCTCGCAAATTGTCTTACCATGAACGCCTATAGTAGGAGTGAAATCGAATTCGGGCATTGCGAATTGATACACAGCAGTTGGAATAAATGAAAGAATCGTTGATTGTTGTGACAAATGAAATGAATAGAAGGAAGTCTGATGTAATGTTTATTGGACTAATTGGAGGAAATGACTGTTATTGAACAATTACGATAAAGCGAAGGCGATAGGCGAGTTCGGAAGTTGACCCCTCGTGTCGAGTTATTTATTGCGGGCTATCGATTGACCATTGTATTAGGTTATGTTAGTAGTCTACTACCAAAACTGTCTGTCAATACTTCAATGTATACGTGCATTGTTGTATGATGTGAGGGAAAAAGTTGGATTTGGTGTCTTTTGTTTTCTAATCAAGTAAAAATAATTATGTTTTCATTAAAAAATACTGGATGGTATGATTTTACTTAAAAAAACTCCCATGTGATGTCTATACTCTTTACCATCGTTTATCGAGTCCATGTAGTTGTTTGGCTAATGCAGGGGTGGTAAACATATGGCGCATGTGCCGCATCTGATGATTAAAAGTGGCGCATTGCGCCTCAGTGAAAATAATAAAACTAACTTAGCCTCATCACGCGAAACGGAATTCAAAATTTGAAGAAAAAATTGAAGAATGCAAGTAGCTTAAAGCAAGAAAAGAGTTTCAATATATAATAGGTAGAATTCTGTATATTTTTCTACCTTAGCATATTTTCCTACAAGAACTGACGACGCGTTTCGAGCGTTGTATGGCTAATCTTAATCGTTTAAAAGAACGCATGGAATGCAAAATGGTGGCCACCCCTGGTCTAATGTCATCCCTTCTATACCTAAATTGAATGATCATTGCAATACCATAGCATATCGCCATTAGTTTCTGTACTTTAGTTGGATTTGCTCAGAGTTCGCAATAACACGTCGTAATTTCAAGTGGCCTTTACTGAATTCTCGAATCAAAATCATAAGTTTTATTTTGCTCTAGTGCTATTGGTTGAAGTAGGTTTTTTGCGCCACTCGATCCGCCTTTTTCAAGCCATTCATAGGGCAACAACTGCGTCTAATTGTAGTTCCGCTGACACCATATTATTGAGACTATCTCGATGAACCGTAACTGCTCAGTACATTAGCATACTTTGCTAGCAGTTTGAATAACCTATATATTATGCAAAAGATTTTGTTTGCTGCGAATGCAGTAAATCATATCTCGGAATAATGTTCTATAGGCAGTAAGCAGTCATACAATTACCGATACTCCCAATCTAAAGACCTTTTTTTTGGGCGGTTATCTTTTAGCATTTGACCTTGTCTCATTTGAAGTCGATAAGCAATCTTATTTCTTGGAATTGGATACTTGCGATATTTAACGTAATGATTTTGGTCTACAGTTCGTTTACAGTCTACTTTCCCATGACTCCCTGATTGTTAATACTGCTAAGCTCAAGCGACATGGAAATATGAGGCTTTGAATGTGGTGAGGCATATTCCACAATGTGTATAAGGAAAATTGCATGTACAGTATTCCATATTTCGATAACAGTACAAGAGTATTATCAATAATTGACATAATACTCTTGTATTACACTAATACTCAAGATTATTCAGACTATCATCGCTCATTACATGGCGTGCATATGGTATTACTGTGAGAAAAACATGTTGTTAGAATGTTCCAATAATCGGTTAATCTCGCCAACATGGATTTCCAATATATTTCCGTGTACAACGATGTTGCGAGATTTTTCTCATACGAAACTCAGTTCGCTATTGGCTATTCCGTGTGCTGCCGTAAAAGTATTTTTTTCAGTCGATCAATGGTTTGGTTGTGGGTTGTAGACCTGCACTGATGCGTACAGGCATTTGAGCGCGACTTCCTCGATGTCTGTAGTCTAAATGTTGCTATCAGGCCTGTTTATCAAAACTTACTGTTTGTTCTGTCGGAAACATGCAAAGTAATATTTGTTGTAATACGCGTTCACAAAACATTCAGTGTGGTATATGTATTTTGCTAACATCACATTTAAATACCGTGGGCCATGCTTGTTGCTTATTGTGCATATTGTATGCCACGTTGGATATAATCGCTGCAGTACTACTATAATTTCCGGTATTTCATGCAATGTTGTGTACATTGTCAATAATTTCCGCTAAGAATATGATTAATGGGGCTTGGTTGACAACCGTAACTCCCTAGCAACACATTACGGCCGCACTTAACTTATTATAGGCCTGGTATAGTAAATGTATGTTGTTCTTTTAAAGATTAAGGCATTGGTGTACATTTGTGCACCCGACAGGCTCGTGGCAATATTCTTTGGTTTTTACTTAAAGCGTGAAGCAACGAATCTGGAGTTACCTGTTAATTTCGTACTGTGTATTATACAGCCTTTGTAAGGAAATAGTTACTACAGGATAATCAGCATCATAATCTCCCCTCAAAAAGAAACCACCCTTTTTCATGAAATAGTCAAACGATCCTAGTGATCTAGTCCCTGTCGCATATATCGTCTTGTTCGGGTTAATGGGAAAACAGCGTTAGATCAGCTGCAGCCTTTTCTAGGTTTCAATTCTATTTCTTTCAAATCCATTCAGCACATTGTTTTCGTCGAAGGCATATTCGTTTTATCGGAGGATACGTTTAATAAGGGTGACGGCATGTTGTTTGCTTCAATATTATGTATGTATATACTTCCTGATGACTTGTGTTAGATTATTGACATGAAAATAAGAATGCTCGCACGAAATCACTCGAAAAAACAGCCAAGCGTATATAACGACGCTTGAGATAAAGCTTTCAAATCCTGGCAATAATGCTGAAATAAAATCATGACATTAAAACCTATTGCGGTTTCAATTGTTGGTTATGTCAAAATCATCAGTTATGGGTAAATATATAAAATACAGTACGTGGGTTGATTTCCCTTATAACTCTACAGTATGGCATTAACCTTGAATACGTGCAGTCACTTCTCTTACGAAATCACAGTATTATATGTGGATTATAGAAAACTATTATTTGTAATATGATTCTCTATTATGTATGAGTCGACTAGGCCGCATAGGAAGGCTATGGATGATTATTACACACCTGAAAGCGTTTTCATAAGCTGGTCATTGTTACCCATATTAAATGTTTCGCATAAGCGATAATTTCGCAGTAAAACGCCGTAAGTCAATCACTCTATCGTATTAACTGTAATTGTTCTGTTCGGACGTGAATTCGGGCTAATTATGACTTTAAATTGATATAATTTTGGCATAATTAAATATCATTTTTGCAATATAAAAGGAAGTTAACTCCTACACATTTTTTGTAATTCAAGAACTATGTGACGTCGCCACACACCACACCTGGTAGGTAGCTATTACCGGGGTGTTATCAAGCGTAGCACGTCCTGTTTTCGCTCTAACGCACATCCATTATATACAATCCGGATCAGGGTACTTTATTTAATCTAAGCACTGAGAGTTCTACTTGCGATATCATAAAATGGTTTTTAGAAAAGCATCGTTCCGCCATAGTCGCCAACTTATTCGCTTCACTGACCGTGAGTCAGTTCATTCGCAGTACTGCAAGCGAAAATAGTTTTGTTCTAAATTTGGGTTGTAAAAAGCACATTTATACCGACTTTTCCATATGCAGATATTCTCATGTTAAATTCTTCGAATTGATTCGTGTAGATATAGAAAGAAGCGATAAAAAAATGTAATACAATTTTGACATCCATGTATTGGTTCGTTCATCAAAATCGCATTACGTATTCTATACTGCACGTCGATATTGGCGCCTTCCAGATTAAGAGAATCGGATTTGAAATGTTCAAATCTCAGATTGTCTCTTGAAACGTAAACAAATCAACGACATCTCATAAACATGTTCCAGTGGATAATCTTTTTTTGCTCTCGGGGCATAAAAAACCATCCATTATTTTCCGTTACACCCATATTCCTTTGTCTCACCTGTAATGTATCCATACGATATCACGACCCAATTAACCAGAAAAAGTAACTGTGTTAAATCATCACGGTACAAGGTAGTTCATTTGGGTAATGGAATCGAAATAATGTTCTACATTTCTGTAATATTCTCATCATTCCGCTTTAATTTGTTCGTTGCGGAACTCCAATTACAAAAATTACCTATGTAAACTAGCATTGTATTATTCTGGTATCGTTGATCTAACGTGTAGGATATTTCAAAAGATATTTTCACTTGTATACTCTGTGCAAATATAGTCAACTCGAGTCACTTTGAAGTTACCTTAGCCGTAATTTTACACCTCAGGCATTTGCCACTTTCACCGCCTGCCATCTGCCTCTATGTTGACGTAAGGGTTTCAAGTGTTATTGGTACATGGACGATAGGTATCTTTGGCACTATAATGGAGCCTTCCTAAGACTAATAATGAAAGTAATCGTCAGTTAAATATTCATCTTTCGATTCGCATGCAATCTGCCACGCGTAGGTGTTCCATTTTCTTTGTTTGTACGTACACCCGCCTGTACTTGGAACTGAAAGACTCAACGGCATCAGCAAAATATATGAAATTATTTTTTCCCTCACAGAATTTTTGATACGAAACGTAATATAGTATCAGTTCTATCTCGTTTAATATGGCTGTAGCTCTATTTTCAATCAGAATTATGGGTAATATGATTTAAACACCTCGGATTGGATTACTGCCTTAGGTTATGGGGTCTCCAGTCCAGTATAATTAGCCAAAGCTTTGCAATAAACAATTATTTTATTACACGAAAATAAATGGTATGAGCATACGGCTATTAAGCTAAAACCGACTAGAATTGTCTCGAGAATTACTGACATTTAACATGTAATTGAATGACAAGAACCAGCAGTTGGCTCGTAATCTATTTCTATTGTTTCCGTCGATTCGTGCGCCACTCGGATCGCATTTGAAAAGGTTAAATGCTCGGCTGGAGTACAGTCGCTAGCTGACTTGACGTATCACCTTTCTCAAAAGAACAAAAGGACTGGTTCGAGAAATCGCTACAATCGCATTCCATCTCTCTGCCTTACTCTTAGCTCCAAGATTGCGATAAACATACCATGCATAGAAATCATTACCTCGTTTTGTCAAGATTTATGACCAAGTCGGTTATTACACCAAATTTTTTGGCTTTTGGATATGAAATCTCGGTCAGTGCCGTCGGCAATTTACTGTGTAATCTGGTTAGCACTGTTGACTCAACGTCGTATTCGACAGTGCACTCAATGTATTTTATGTGTACAGAGTGCCGACCACACATTTGGGATACACATACGATAATGCCAGAAATATCGTCTAGTGTTTCATTAACAGATTGATAAATGGATATACATATACAGATTTTTAATATAGTATTCTGAGTCTTAGCCTTCACGTAGGGAAGTAGCCGAATTGATTAGTCATTTATACCATTTCAGAAATTAAGTTACTGTTTATACTTTCAATACCAATTGGACGACATAATTTCGAACAAACCTTTTCACAGAATAATGATATCACAGAAAAACATATACAAAGGTTATTCTCACAAAAACCATTCTTTCGTTATCACATATTAACATTTTGGATACAGTAAACCGGTTAGTTTCACAGTTTCACATCATGAAGAAATACTTAAATGAATTTTTTAATGAAAAAATAGCGTTTTCTATGCCTGGTTTGCATAGGTTCACGCTGCTCTCCCCCATTTTAATTTGATTCTACTCTATGTTCAGATCGCTTACTTATTCCACATTTGTAATTTTTATATGATATGACAATGTTTTTTGCATATGCTTAAAATGAGTTTATCTCTCATTGACAGTTGTGAATCTGGGGAACTAGAATGGAAATATCCAACCACCGCATTGCAGATCGACATGACGTTGCCATACCTCTCAGCTGATTTCATTGCCTGTCTTCTTCCTAGTCTTGACTTCAGTGGAGCAAGTCTCTACCAAGTCAAAAATCAAAAATTAAAACTGATCTATGCCGATCCAGACGTTGCAAAACAGTCCGGGGAGAAAGCTGACCAAGACTTAAGGTAGGTAGTTAGCTAAATAAATACATCAACAAGCCTGTAATTGACGGTGGACCATGTGTCATGTGGGCAAGTTATAGCATGACTTGCATTTAATTGCTAAACAGCATTTCATGGTTTTAGTTATCAAACGATAGATGGTCATAGTTATCATCTATATATGCTGATGGAATACATATATATTATATATTTTACGATTTATTACATAATTTAAAAATGCTTTCCAATTGAAATATGCATTTTTAAATCTTAACACAGTGAGATAGCATGCGTGAATTCTACCCACGGGAAGTTGAAGTTACTGCTAATGGGAACATTGCCGAGGGCAGACATTAGCAGGAAAATTGCAGGCTTCAAGTATGAGATATTGTCAAACGGTCGTAGCAAGCATAGACCGGTGCACAGGGGCCACAGAAAAAGATCGAGCATTGAAAAAAGAAATATGTTCACAGGAAAAATGGATGGTAAGACGCAAAAGAACAACTAAAATCCAGATTTGCACACTCATTTTCATCCGTGTTTTCTATTTTCCTTAATCAATTTTTTTAAATTGTGCAGTGTGTCGACCTTGCACCAGTGAAGAATTGCTCGATCTGTATTGCAGTGCTGATTTTGGTGAGTTGCTTGGATATTAGGTTTATTTATAGTGTATTTGTGGAATGTCGAACAGCATTTTAATCTTTTATAGTTTATTCAAAAATAACTAATTATTTTTTTATTATGTTTTGCAGTCGTCAGGGGCCAGGTTAAATCAGCAATCGATGATGGAAATTATAAATGGACCAATATTGAATTCATTGCCAATCATATCATAGCTCAGGAGCCTTCTGACTGGGCATTGTTTAAATCTTCGTTGCCTATCAACAAATCCCAGGCTAATCGTGGCGTGGTGCGACTTCCTGCCCAGTGTGGCTTTCAGATGCCAAAAAAGTTATCTCAGGCCGTTATATCTAAAACACCGAAGGATACCAACGACTTTGTCGCGATGGGAAATTATAATTTCGAAAGTGGATGGCTGGAGTGCTTTCCACGATATACAGATCTAGCACAACTCCTACGAAATCATGTAGTTAACGGAGGAAATTCAAGGAGATTGAAAAACTCTAGCGGGTGTGATTACGAAGCGCTTCTGAGAACGTCCAATGACGAGGAATTATGACGATGTTGTTGGTAATCGTCACTTAAAAAATTAAGGCAGCTGTGCGCACAGTATGCCAGTCTTATTCGAGACATATTTCTGTCTTGAACTCGCTGTAAAACCGCACCAGTCCCATGAAGTACGAGGAGGGAGCTCGTAAGCGTAGTAAATCGCAGATTCTCTGACCAAGTCACGAAATTTGTTCACAGTTGATAGCAAATAAATGTCAGAGCATCGCGCTTAACACTGTTCTCATTCTTAGTTTGTTATTAAGGTTATCGACAAGACTTCAGAACATCATTCGTATATACCTTCGTTCCTATATAGTGTATCGACTTTATTAAGAATCTCACAACGATGGTTTTGGGAAGGATTACTAATTGTAGTTAACCAACGTTGCTTAATTGGGATTTAAAAACAGACTGATGACAGCTGCCGAAAAACATACACGAGACAGAGGTTATAGGTCGCGTTAAATCGGGGCGTATAATATCGAAGTTACAGTGTTACACGTTTCGGTGTTTTAACATTCCAAATTGTTGTAGTTTCAAATTTCGTTCGAAATCTAAAATAGCAGAAAGCTCAATGTGGACGATTTAGAGTGATCATCAAATTTGTTCGAATTAGAAATTTAATTCTATTTTTTCAGTTTATAGACTTTGCAATATTTCATGTGCCTTTATATGTTTTTAATAACTATCATATCATCTTGATGGATTTTTGCATCTGTTAAGGTCACTGACCAGGTACTGACTGGTCATTGTTAACGGTCTGCTGTGTTAGCTAACTGGTTTTTAAAGTGCATCTGTTAAGGTCACTGACCAGTTATTGACTGGTCATTGTTAACGGTCTGCGGTGTTAGCTAACTGGTTTTTAAAGCAGCATATCACGAAAATTATCGTTTACTGCCTACTACATTACAATGTAGTTGAAACTTCGCCAAAGCCAAATCCGTTTTTCACTGTGGTTCTCCTTGGGGTTGTGTTAATTCTTAACAAAGCTGTTTACGATATTGGTTCGGTGCTTGTGCTTTAGTTGTTCAATTAGACATGAATTTTTTCATTTTTCATTTTCCTTTTTGATGTTCCAGAAAAATAAAACATTATCATGAAATTTTTACATAGCTATTAATCGTTACTTAGTAGTGAGGGCGATATTTGGTAAATTGTGATATAAGAATGAAACTTGGAAACAAAAATGGGATATTTTTCAACTTCCTTTTCACTTTTTTTGGCTCATTTTGCGTTATATTTATTGGGGAATGCTTTAAAACGTATTATATGCGATTTCGAATAAAAAAAAAAACACTATTGTATGACAATTGAAATGACGAAATAATATAAATAATAAAGGTAAATTTTTGTACCTCACCGGTACGAGGAAGTATTGAATTTTGATTTCATATCTAATTTGCGGTACATACAATTGAAATCCGGAACTTTGCCAGCGAAAATGATGTATGACAATGTTTCCAGCATATAGTTTCCACGGAACTTTCACAGCATCACATAATATTCAATTGATCATAAATTTAAGAGAACTTTGCTAATATTAAAGTATTTAATAGTTCATATAGTATAATACGAAAAAAAATATTCAATTACAATAGAGTGAACACTTGGGGCCTCACTTGGAACCCAGCGCAATTACAGCCAACTTGTTCCGCTCTGTCATCGGTTTTACTTGCTCTTAAAAAATGTCCAATGATTAGATATCAACATAATTCATCAATGGCCCATCGTCTTGCAAAAAATGTGAAGGTATCATTCATGCATTCATTCATTCAATTTATCATCAAATTTTATTTTACAGCTCCTCATTACAAGAAGCATCCCTTTTTGATTTTCGTCGCACTGACGTTGCCCTGGTTTTGCTTATTCTAGATCGCAGAAATGACGCCGTCACTCCTCTTATAAATCAGGTTGGACTTTGCTAGAACTTTGTGTTTGGTCACTTAAGTTTAGGCCAGGGGTCCATAGTGTAACTATCGAACATATATTGTTTTATTTGAACAGTGCATTCAACGAATTAACCTGTTTAGTATGGATTTGCATGTTTGACGATATATAATAGAGGATTTAGAATATCAAAAGTTTTATGCTATAAAATATGTACATGACTTTACTTTCACCATAATTTGCTGCTGTTAACACTATAAGGCTAAATCTACTCATTTTTATATGTTCCATACAATGTTTACCAGTTCAACATCATGTAAAGTAGAGTGTTTTCTCTCTCCTTTGCAAGACCTTTACTAAGAGAATTTGCAAATCACGTATATGTATATCTAATGTATCAATATAAACATAACTCATTAATCGACAAATTTCAAACTGGTAATCGTAATTTTAGCTCAGTGAAAGCAGTTCCAAATGTATTGTTTTGTATTGTACATCCATGGCCATGTTTTATCTTTTTTGTTACCCAGTGGACATATCAGGCTATGGTTCATGAAATTCTCGGTATAAACAATGATCGAGTAGACCTTTCGTCAGTGCCCGGGATCAGTCCAGAGCTGAAAGAAGTTATGCTTTTATCACTTCATGATCAGTTTTACAATGAGGTAATAAACCATTATAACATGGTAAAGGTTCATCAGCGAGCTGTGGTTCTTCGGAATTAAATATTTCATTGTGGTCATCCTACAAACATATTGACGAACCGACATTGCCACCTGCTACCATTCTGCTGTTAGAACTGATATTTACTTATACATAAGTATAATTACCATGCTATTTTTTGTTCTTTTGTATTTTTTTTATAGTATCTATAAATTATACCTATGATCTGTATCGATCTAGCTCTATAGTATTGTATCTCCTTATTTATTGCAGAACATGTACAAAAATTTCGGAGAGATTGGTTCAAGCATTGAAGAATTAATGGATGAGTTTCAAAAAAGATCAAAAAGTCACCAGAAAGTAGAATCAATATCTGATATGAAGGTACTGCAATGGATTTTAACAGTTTGAGCATACTTCCTATTACATATTCATAACGTCAGATCTCAACCTGTATTCTTATTCCTGTTACTCTTCATAAAACTTAACTAAAATCAAGCTACTCAACCCAAAACCGGTTTGATATAAAATATACATGGTTGAAAAATGTAAAATACTGTGTTATTAATTGTACTGTCATTAAATCTGAAATCCGGTAAATCGGGGTTTTATATACAGTTCATTGAAATAATACGCAAAGCCAGTATAAGATAATTCCAATATTTCATTTCAGGCATTTGTTGAAAATTATCCGCAATTTAAAAAAATGTCCGGCACTGTCTCAAAGCATGCCACAGTCGTCTATCTACTTGTAATTTCTGAATGTGAGCAAGATCTGTTCGCAAGCAACGACCATTCTTCCGCACTTCAGGTAAATAGCTACACCTATCACTGGAAGGCTTTATATTCAGTGACTTTACTCGTTTTGAAATTTATTTTATTAGAATGTTCAAAGATTGATAAGGGATCCAAGAATCACAGACTTGGAAGCTCCAAGATTGGTCGCTCTGTATTCACTGCGATATGAATCCCATCCGAATAATGCTACGACATCTTTGGTCGACTTTGTCTTATCCAAGCGGCATAATCAAAATTGCAGTGTAGTAAGTAGTGTATATTTTCTTGTATATATGTTGCATGCTCTGCTACGAGTATACAAAGTTTACAGCACAGAGGAAACAAAAGAAGTAACAAAAAAGGGTCCAAGAACTCCAAGGAACTTTGACTTTTTTTGTTTTGATTGAGGTCATGGTATAACCCATATAATAAGCAGGAGGTAAACTCTGGGAAACATATTAGGAAGGTGAAGTTTCATGACCAATGGGTTATTTATTACATTTTCCTTTCTGTGAAACGTGCAAACTTTATTTCAAGCTTCACTCAGTCTTTGCTTAACAATAGCGATATTGCATTTAACACCATCAAACTCAAATTAATTAGCTTTTCAACAAATAAAAATTGTCCTGTGTGCTACTGATAACGACCTGATCTATAATCCCTTTGTTATCAAAGTTTTATTTCAGATCGGGAATGTTATCTAATGTTCCTTAATACAGTGTATTACACGAAAAAACACTGCCGACCTTCATTCAATTTTATGACATTATCTCATATTTTTCAGGTCATAAACGCCTTGCTAAAGTATGGAGTTAATGCATCAAGATTGAGTGTTATTTTCGGAAGTAAAGACCCCATATCGTTCACCAAGAAGTTTTTCAAAGGATTGCTAGTATGTTTTGGTGCTGCATATATTGGTTCTGCTCAGTTAACAGAAAATCCATGGGTATTTTTTAATGCAAAATTCGATCCCAAGGCAATTAGATCTAATATGCGGTCGGATTTATTTTCAGGGGATTTATTGTGCGGTTCCTACTGCAATATAGTTTATGTATGAAGTACACCAGATTCATGAATTGAGGATTTACTCCATGAGGTTTCGAAATCAGGAGTATTTTGGTCCTAAATCTCATTAAGTTTGTAAGCATAAAATAATACAGAAACTGTAGCTCATGGGCATCAACTGAAAATGAACCATGAAAACTATTTTACATAAAATATTGAATGGATAGCAGGTTCCTCCATTATCTCCATTATTATATGATTACGATTCTTTCTTTTGCAGGGCGTTGAAAATGTGTATACTGTACTCAGCACACACCATTACGCCATGATATCATAGATCAGCTCACTAAGAACAAACTTAAAGAATCTGAAGATCCTTATTTGGGTCCTTCTACAATGCATGACAGGTAAATTTTCCATGGTGTGATTATGCTTACAAATCCGTATTTCGAGCCTCTTTCCGCCTGTTGAAAGGCAGATTTTCATTCGTCCTACTTATTCATACATGTCAATCATCCTACCCAGTGCATCTAGGCTTTAAATGACTCTGAAATATACCATATTACAATTTTCTTGAGTTTCACAGATAGCATATAGCGTCTACACTCTCTTCCTCCCTAACCTGCCTCACTCACCCCTAAACATACCCCTAGTTCCTGGAAGCCATTTCTACCAATGTGCAAATTCATTTCACTTCCACTGGAAAAGCCACTGTGGATGACCGTGTAGTTAAGTATTGCAGAAAAATTTATTCACATCAAATAGAACCTGAATTGGAAAAAAAGTATATATTATGTTGCAAAATTAGATGAATAAATAATAAATGCACACGTATACCACAAACCGTAATACAGTACGATGTTCCAGATGGTATTATCATTTGTCATCTGGGTAAGCAACACTATAACGGTTCCAGTTATCCAGTAAAAATCTTTGTAAACTTATTCACAATATTCTATTATTGACTTTGTTTTCATGATTGTACAGACCGCAAGATATTATAATTTTTATTGTGGGAGGATGCACCTGTGAAGAATCAGCGTGCATAAACTCCATCAATGCTACTAATACTGGAATTAGAGTCATTCTTGGATCCACTGCCATATGTAACACTTCAAGGTAAAATTTATTATGTATTTCGATGAGTTTTTTATGGAAGCTTAGTGCAGCTATGTCCAACCTGCTGGCCGCATGCAGCCCGCTTGAAGGTTTTATGCGGTCCAATTGATCACTCAATTTTGCGGCCCACATCAAATAGTGGTGCATTTTTTTCGATAAGGCATTTGGGTTGGACATGGCTGGCTTAGTTATTCTTTAAATCAACAATCCGTAAATAGTTTGAAGGAGAAACATTTCGTCTGATTTGTTAGACTGTAGTTTATTCATACTATCTTATTCAGCCAGTATATGCGCGTGTTTTTTAAATTTCTGTGTGTATATGCGATGTGAAATGAAATGAAGTGTTGAAGTGTCAAGTGTTGCCAAGTGAACCTGCAGACAGATAAATATCTAGTTTATTAGTCCTATTTCCTATTCATCAATTATCTAGATGAGGTTTTAAGTGTGACTACTTCAAGTTTTATTCGGAAGAATCTTAGCAATGTTTAATGCGAATTGTTGTACGGTCCATCCATTCCCTTTGCCGTTCTGTCTCTCGTATTCACATACTCGGTCGGTTTTCAGAGAAAATCACGTGAATGTTACATTCGTTCTGACATTGTGTGTTTTAATAAGTTTTGAATTGTCAATGGTTATTGATCCCTTTTGCTCTTTCCTGAGTGTGAAGAAAGTATACTGAAAAGTTCAAAATCTTGTCAACAGCGAAAGATTTTAAGTTTCGCTCTCGAAAAGTCAGAAAATGGTATATTTTTCAACTTGTTTTTTTTTGCGCTTATTTTGCTTTATTTTCATTACAGAATGCGTTAAAACGTATTATATGTAATTTGGCGTTGAAAAATACTATTTTGAGCAACAACAAAAAAATCGAAAAAAAAAGTCGATTTAACTGGCATATTTTTCAATTTGCTTTTTTTTGCCTTTATTTTGCGTTATTTTCATTGTAGAATGCGTTAAAACGTATTATATGTAATTTGGCGTT
>QRAM01000065.1:313910-349912 GCA_013436055.1 Halocynthia roretzi | reverse complement strand
GAGGGCTGATTTGTTAACTTTCAACACGATAAAACTTACTCATAGTTGACATCGTACTATTTTAGTTTTTTGTGGAAAATTCTCAACCATGACGCCCCCCCAAAAAAATAGCCTCGCGGGCCGCGTGTTGGAGACCCCTGATTTAGACTATGATGTTACATAGCAGGAGTTCTAATTAGCGTGCTAACATTGCAGAGACGTTTGATTATAATTGCTGTTTTCTTCTCTTTTTTGTCTGTTTTTAGTTTTTTATTTAGAATTTAAAAAAAGACCCATCTTGTAGTATTTGCGGACGTTTTCCTTATCCCCGTGTAATCAAACAGTTTTACTAATGATAACGTCGCCTATTTATTTGTTTCGACCAATCATCTGATTGTTGAGATGTTTCTCGATTGCGCGCTTACGTCACAACTCAAATTTCAATCAGACACGTATACAAAAATCAGCTTATATCGGTTGAAATACTGTTACTTACCGTCATTGTGTTGCTGTTACTTCATGGCAGCAGTTGTAGAGTTAGTCAGTTTCCGGCCGTTTAGATCTATGTATTAGCATGTTATATTATTGCTATTTATATCCATTGCTATTTTTATGTCCTATTTATACATGTGGTTCAAATTCTGTTGGCAAATTTCTTATTTGAAATATGTCATGACATTGATAACTACCTAACAGTAATTAACTAGTAAACATAACCACAAGTCCAGATGGATTTTCTAATTTGTTTCAATACGAAATATACATTTCTAATATACCAAACGGATTAATATGATTTCAGACTGAATTGTAAGATTTGTATTTTTATCTTCCGCCTTAATTATGAAATATGCCTAGGAATTTGGACTTCATGTTTTAGATATTTGTAATAATTAGTGTTATACCTTGTATGGATGTTTGTTTGTGTGTTATATTGTGCACCGGGCCCGGTTGCTTTTTACTGTTTGTTTTATGTTTAATTCGCCCTTTATCTTTCAGAACAGGAGGAGAGCCAATAGTTGATGACCAGTTGATGAGCCCGCAATGCAGCGGTTGGTATATTGTACTTGGTTATAAATGTAACGTGATATAATGAATTGAATGAATTTTTGTAATGCACAGGAGGAGAGCTGACAATTGATGGCCTAGCAGTTGATGAGCCCACAATTCAACGGTTGGTATAATGAACTTAGTTATAAATGCAACGTGATATAAGGAATTGAATGAATTTTTGTAATGGCAGATGCACCCGTATTAAGAACGTATTTTCAAGTAGAATTCATCTCCCAAGTCAAAAATGTCGTATCACCCACAATCTCCCCCTTTCACATAGACTCGTACCCCCTTACGGAAGCTCCTAATAATGAGATACGAAAACCACCCCGGTCAACGTACTACACGCGCATTGGTAATACGCTATCTGGAAGCACTAAACGTCCTTTTTCAATTTAAGGCGAGGGAAGAGGCCAGTCACTTTCAGAAGCGCTGGCGGAGGCGTCGACAATGTGGGAGCGGCGGCGCTGATGAAATCTCTGCCGCATATGAAGCGTCGAGAAACGTCTTCGGCGTGGCCACGCCGACATCATGGGAGCGCAAGGTCAAACGACCCGAAGAGAGGCTGCACGGTTAGGTATTATTATTGGGGGAGCTGGCATGAATTACTCGATTTAATTGGATGGTATTAAACGTCCCTTATGGTAATTTTAACTTTTTAACCTAAATTAACACTTAAATGTATAATATTTTCCATATTAACACCAGTAAATAATAATTACATATAATTTCGAGCATAAAAACTTGTTTGGGCCTATGGCTATAAATATACGATATTTTTTCCAATTTACTAATTATTCAATTGCTTTGAATGATTCCCTTGATGAGCCGCTCCCCTTTATACTACTAGGCTACGGTTAGGCATATATGCAGGTGCGTAACAACAAGAGGCGAAAAGTGGGAGACGTCGAGCAATGAGGGCAACAACCACAAGAGGGAAGTAGGAGATGCAACTATCATGGAGAAGTATGATCTCTTCGGTTTTTTGATTTTATTATTATTATTACGTATTATTACTCAATTTCTGTATTGTTCCAGTACTCGGAGGATGAGACAGCAACCACAAAGAGAAGAATCAAAGAAGATCATGAACAGACAACCAACTATAATGGGGTGAGACAATTGTTGTTTGATTTTCAGTGTCTTGGTTATTAATAGTACGGATTATATTGCGAATATCCATGTTTTAGGGCCGGGATGAGGACAGAGCAACCAGAAGAGAGAAGAATCAAAGGAAGCCATTAACAGGCTACCAACCATGGATGGGTAAGAAATATGTAGTTTTGATTTTCAGTCATTCAGTATTATTCTATAAATTTTTTCATTTGTTAAGTGTCTGTTGAGTAAACTCAGTACCATTACATTACTTTTAGACGATCGACGCAAGCTGGACGCGGTGAACAACCAGATGGGGGACTTCGACGTTATCAGGACGCGGTGAACAACCAGATGGGGGTTATTTAACGCGACCAGGAAGCAGTGGTGGCAACGGTGTCATTCAATACAATTTATCATTTGTTATGAGTTTCTTAAGTAGACTCAGTACTGTTACATTACTTCTAGACGATCGACGCAAGCTGGACGCCAGATGGGCTGGAGAACCAGATGGGGGCCTTCGACGTTACCAGGACGTCGTGAACAACCAGATGGTGGCCTGTGACGTTACCTGGACACGGTGAACAACCATACGACCAGGACGCTAGGTTTAATGTAAATTAGAGACTAGATGAAACGTGAATTGTTTTATTTTTAGAATTAAGGGAGTATGCTGGGTGATGACGCGACAACCACAAGGAGCAATGGCATCCACATGGAAGAAACGTGGTAATTTTCCTAAACAATTTTGTTTGCTTTGTGTATAAGTCCCGATTTTTTTGTCCAAAATGTGTATGAATGAATAAATAGGGTACATACCTTAATAATAGCTTTTAGTGCTAGTCACAATATATATTTCTTGTTTCACAGGCCACAGCAAAAAGGGAGAATGCTGCTGATGAATTTGGGGTAACAATTATATTACTATTTTGTTTTATTGTATTTCATTATTGCATATACTTGCCAATTTCTCGCTGCGCTGCTGTACAAACTGGCCATTTGTACTTCAGTGTGGCGATTGGGTGACTACTGGGACCGTATTAATTAGCAGAGAGGGGGTTTGGATTGATCATTCAAACTTTCTCTTTGGGTTACTTTTTGTTTCCATTTTTTAATTTTGGTAAATATTGTTCCCGATTAAATTTAATGATTTGATTTTAACACCATTGACCTCTAATATGATGTCCACCTAACCTTTGAACTGTATCTTCATTGACCTCTAACCCCCGATTGTATGGTATCCTAAATAGCCAATATTACCTCTATTTACAAAATTATTATTATTATTATTATTATTATTATTTTACCTATTACCCCATTACCCTATTTACTATATCATATATGACTAATTTATTGGGGTCATCCACCCCTTCTACCTCCCTAGTTTCAACTAGTAATACGAGACAAAAGTATATATTTTTTATAACTTATAAGCCCCATACCATAACGTGACTCGTATTTCATTATTTGAATAACAAGTAAAACCCCTAATGGTATTTGACCAACATCCTTATTGTCAATTGCCATCTTGAGACAATAATTAACTGTTATGTGCCGGGAAGTTATTAGATTTTATTTTTATTTGACTCATAAGCCCCATACAAGTAACTGTCAAGTAACATTTAAAACCCCTGATACTAACAATTTAGACCCTGAACCCCTGATACTAACAATTTAGACCCTGATTGTTAATTAATATGTGATACCCTATCTGCCAATTGACTAAAGTTTACTAAACAATTATATTCGAGGGTTACCCAACCCCGTGTATCAATTCTCACTAACTTGACTTCTCCCACATGTAACTATTTAAGTAAACTAGCTCGATGCGTTTAAGTGGATGATGATACACTGGAGAAAAGGTCGACTTCATACAGTCCTCTGGATTGTTGTAAGTAAGTCCTGACTCACTCCTATGCCGCGAGATATATTGGGCGAGTGGAAGCAGACATAGTGCGTGCTAGTAGTGGGAGTGGCCTGTATCGAGCAGTATTGCACTGCATTCGCAACTTGATCGAGTCCATGAAGAGTATCGTCACTATTGATAGCTCGGTTTTGCCGCTAAGTCTGCGGACCCGTATATCTGGATAGCGAGCAGCATGTTGAGAAATTCCAAAGGTGTCCCGAACATATATCTGACACCATAAACGCAGCGAGACAGTTTGCTTTCTTATTACTAACTTTTGTAATATTATTTGAGTGCACAAGGTTGGGTAAAATTCGATAAGCCCTTATAGGTGAGTGGATGTTTGGGTAGAGTCTTTTCTTCACGCAGTGAACCTGTCTACCTGCGTGAGGGTTTATTCTTAAATAAACCCACTGCGCAGGGTGGCACCTTGCCGTGGTGCAGTGGCTTCACACTAAGTCCACCCGACAGGACTGGGTACATCACATCCCAGCTTCCCATTTTTCGTTCTTGCTAACACTGGTTAAATGGTAATCCTAATTCTGCCAAAGTTTATTATTACTTTCACAGCTAAAGTATTTTAGACTCGCCTTGGAATCTTCATTTTGTCGCTTGGTGGTTCAGAGTCTTCGAATAAAGCGTAGAACGGGACATTTTTCCAAAGTTATAGCATAATTGATTGTTAAAGTTCTTATTATGCCTTATTTTTCTTGCCAAGTGTGATTTATAATATTTAACTATGTTTGATTTCATTTCAGAAGCATTGATCAATATGCATTAATTCCGCAGATGTATATTTTTTCGGAAAGCGTGGGAGTCAAAATATGTTGAAGTAACAAGCAAATTTTTGGCTACGCTTTGGCAAAAAAAAAGATCGCGTTACGGAAGCAAAGCCTAGGAAGATGCCCGACCAAGATGACGGAATGGAGTAGTCTTTCGAAGTTCTTTGTATCGCAGGAACATCCGGAGGAAGTTGAATCCTATGTTTCAACAATTCATGAATAGTAACACTCATAGTAACAAACCACATAAATAAACTTGATTCATGGATATTAATGGACTAAATTAAATACGTGTAATAACACTGATATCATTGACCACTACAATCACATCCACCAGAAGCAATAACCATCAGCACAGGCAGGTCTGTTACTTAATATTAAGACACCACTCCAGATGATAGATGTGGTACAGGAATGTCAGAACCATGAGGAACCGGTCTAAGAGTAGACGGGGAGATTAAAGAAGGACTAGCGCTGTGCCAAATAGTGCACCATTTTGTCGAAAGATACCACCCACATTTACCTGCAGGCAGATCACACACAAAACAACAGGTGCTTAGATTTACGCAGAACAGCAGGGATATTATGACATTGCATTTGAGCAGACGTTCTACTCTGCAGCGAGCGCATACTATTATGTGTAATACTCGTATTGTCGAATGCAAAGGGCGTTAAGTGTACAGCACCCGGTAATTTTACACATGAAAAATATTGGAGGAAAATTGAAATTCTCTACGATACGCTTCGCACGAGTTGTTCTCTCGCATACTGTCTTGGTCTCGTGGGAGAGAATAATCGATACAAGCACTTGCATTCTCGCATATTCACGGTAACGACTACAATAGAAAAAGATCGTACAGTACTGAGTGGAGGTGTTCAGGATACTTTATAGGAAGAAGATATAATCCCTTTGACTTTGGTTAATAATTTTCTACGATAATAAAATCTGGTATCTAACAATTGTTACCGTTAGGATGCTTCACGTTAAAAAAATCCCTGTTGACTGATGGCCGACAACGCAGGTCAAAGGTCAAATTCAGCTTATTTCCATTTCAATGAATCCTTATGAAAGGCTGAATTGGCGACGACAGTTGTATCATTCCAATCTTTTTTTGTAGTTTCTATTTGCGTACGGTTTCAACATGATTCATAGTTTATTCATGATAAATTCCCATGGAGATATCTTCATGGAGAAACACTGGAAGACTGCGATCAAACGTGCGGTATGCGATTTCTTTTTCACAGCTCAAGAAAAGGCCTCAAGTCCAAATGACATTCCACCGATTATACAAACTCCTCATCATTATCTAATAAGGTGATTTTTTTTGAAATGTTGTTGGTTAAATCTAGGTTCCTGTATTCTGCATTTTTTGTTGGCTCATGGCTGTAATTATTCAAAACATATTCTTTTCAGTATCTTCAGAGACCGTCTTTATTTTGTTGCTGTAGTAAACAAGGAAATTCAACCATTGTTTGTCATTGAATTTCTTCACAGAATTGTTGACACATTCATTGTAAGTAAACCTGCAATTGCTAAATACTTGTTGGATGTACCTGCATGGATGTGTGTATTATTCACGATAGTAAATCGTAGTCTTTGTTATCTATAACCTTTTGGTAGCTAGTATTCTTTAAACACGTGTGGTCATGGGGATGCATGATCAATTGGTTGATTGTCATGGATCAATTGGTTAGATCTGGGACAGCAACCACATGGTTCTCATGAGCAACGCCCTGTAGTACCCGACTCATGGTAAATTATTTCATTACTGCCACTAAGTTCTGATTTGGAAAGTGTGAATATATTGATTCATCTTTCTTATGGGTAAGGTTTTAGTTATTTAGTTGTGGTGTTGTAATGGCTCATTTATCTGCATTTGCGTACCCAGGATTACTTTGATGAATGTTCGGAAAGAGCAATCAAAGACAACTATGTCATAGTGTACGAACTACTAGAGGAAATGCTCGATAATGGCTATCCACTTGCAACTGAAAGTAATGTGCTCAAGGAACTCATTAAGCCTCCAAACATTTTGAGAACTGTCGTGAATACTGTTACAGGTATAATCTTACAGTTCAGAAATAAACTAGTTCCTACGTTCACTGAGTCTTCAAATTACTAGAATTCTTATTTACTGGTATTTGCAATTACACTTTAGACTTTGCTTTTAGGGCAGAGCAATGTTGCCGATACGTTACCCACTGGTCAGTTGTCGAATGTACCATGGCGCCGTACAGGTGTGAAATACACTAGCAATGAAGCATACTTTGATGTGACTGAAGAAATCGATGCGATCATCGACAGATCTGGCTCGACGGTATTCGCTGAAATCCAGGGATCAATAGAGGCTTCGGTCAAATTGTCTGGAATGCCTGACTTGACATTGTCATTTGTTGTAAGTCGCAGAATTTTTTTATTCTATTGTAAGGGTCCATCAGAAACATTATTCCCAGCATATAGAATATATATGGCGATCCAGTTATCGATCTATATTCCTTCGCGTAGAACCCTAGACTCCTAGACGATGTGAGTTTCCATCCATGCGTACGTCTCAAGCGCTGGGAAACAGAAAAGCTGTTTTCTTTCATACCGCCAGATGGGTCGTTCCAGCTGTGTTCATACCAAGTTAGTTCGCAAAGGTATGTGTTGCTGTTACAGTTTTCCTTACTCTTATTTTGCCGCCATAAACATCATTTTGAGATAATTTTCTTTGGTTCTGATAAGCATGAATGCCCTAATGAGGGCTATAAGTAAATAAAAGTTCAAGTTTTAAGCTAGTTCAAACACTTTCCTTCATTAACCATGATTGCCTCCATGCAATGGTGTTATATGAATACAGTTTGGTTCAGTTTAGAAATTTAATGTAAGAATTTATTTTTTACTCCAGCATGGTTGCAATTCCATTATATGTACGCCATACCATACAATATACCGCAAGTGGTGGCAAGTTTGAGCTTATTGTTGGACCAAGACAGACAATGGGAAAGACGATCGAAGATGTTGTAATAAGGGCCCCAATGCCAAAGCAGGTCCTGAATCTCATCTTGACACCTCTTCAGGGACACTACATGTTTGATCCAGTGTCAAAGGTACTGTATACTAGAATTCATATTTTAATGAGTAGTAAGCATTCATGACTTATAAGATGAAATAAATAATGATTAGTAATTTGTATCAAAATATCTGATGTAGAAAATCCTACATTGCCATCTATATACTAATTAACAGTAGCAGATATATGGAAAGTTACAAATAAATACATTGAAAGATCTTTATGATATTTCCCCCAGGTCATGACTTGGTTTATTGGGTCCATTAACCCTGGCAAACCACCATCCATACGAGGCATCATCAGCATTCAGTCAGGGATGCCGACTCCAGAAGAGAAGCCCACACTCTCTGTGAGTTTTAAGATCCAACAGATTTGTATATCAGGTACATGCCACTATTCCTTGAAATGGAGTCCAATCATTGCTCTGTCTCGAAAATAATCTTTTCAATCTGTATTATTCAGGGTTTCGTGTGAACAGACTGGACATGTATGGTGAAAGGTACAAGCCCTTCAAAGGAGTTAAATATATCACCAAAGCCGGGAGATTTCAAGTCAGAACGTAGTAATATACTGGTTCAGCATTTCCTGTTTGCTACTTGAAAGAAACCGGGTCCGCAACCTCTCTAGTTCATGTTTACTAAGTTTCTATATATTGTTGTAAAAGTCTGCCGGTGACTGTTTTTGTTTGATATTAATACACAACTTTCGGTGTCTTGTGAGCAGAATAATGGGTTTATAACTACTAGCATGTAGAACTATAGCGACACACACTCAAATCAACTAGTACTATTGAATTACATGTTGTGGATTGATATTTTATTACTGTATGCTAAGTACTGTTTCGAATCATACTTTAGCAGTAGCTGATGAGGGAATGTAGTGCCCCCTGGTGATCTCTAATTCAAATATATTATCACGATTCCAGTGTAAATTATAACCTTGACATGAAGTTTTGTTCATACGAGTGTTAGCTAGAAACTGCTTTCAAGTTATTGATCACTGCAATATTATATTAAATATATCAGAAAAATAGAAATATACCTAGTGTTATTTTATTTCTATACAATGGTATATTAATTCAGAAATGTACTCTAATGAGCTGACTCTCAATTTTGAGCATACAGAGGATTTTCAATTTTTGTTTGATTGTAGTATTCCTGCTTCCCATGAAGAGAATGAAAACCCAGGTTTGAAATAGTTGATTTTGATTATATTAGATCACTAAACTAGTGTTTATAATTGAAACGTGACCTATTATAGTATGTTGTTGTATAGTTAATATTCAAAATCTAATCTTGGTTGTTTCACGTATCCAGTTCATGTAACTGGCAACGCGTGTGTACACTCCCGGCTTGTTGCGCCGCGCACATCCAAAACCCCAAGATACTATGCCCCACTGCACGCGAGAATTAGACACAGCATCCATACACACAAGTGGTCCGCCGCTGTCTCCTTGGCAGGCATCAATTCCACCCTCCTATGTATAAAAGTATGGAAGCAATTATTTTTATACACAGAATACCTTGATTAGCTGGCGTGCGTTATGTCGGAAAGTCGATAAGTCGTTGCTAGTCTATATAACGATTGTGGTCACAGTGAATAAAGATTTAAAAGTATTATTATAACTTACTAAATATCCAGCACAGAACATACTGCTTGTCACTGTTATTTTTCTTCCATTCCTATAACTGCGCTCACATACGTTTTGCTCTAACAGGGGAACCACTGCTTCCTGTATAACAAACAAAATATTACAGTGTGCAATACACAGATTCTGAGCCCTACTTGTAACGTTCTATTGATTTTGTTAATTAGCTTTTTATAACTACACAAAGTGAGATATTTGTGGTCCGTACAATAAGGTAGATAATCTGGATAACAACACTGTTTTGTACAGATCAGTAAGGTGTTGTGTCCTCTGCTAGAATGCTATGGGTATACAAAAGTAAATCTAGAAAAGAGACTTTACTTGGAGCTGGGATGGATATTCCAGAATGTCTGGCTGCAAAGTTCCCCATCCAGTTACTTTGCAATTGGTTCCAGGTGCAAATTTACTGTAATCAGAACCGGGTAGACAAATAGGAGTGACATCACTGATGCAATCTCAAGTATACACAAAAGTTACTACAGCGTTAACCATGAACCAAAAAATTATTCAATAAGTCTGCTGTTTACTTCCGAGTTTTATCAAGCCAATATCATTCGTTGGAACTGGTTTCATATTCCACTCTGGATGAATGAAGATTTGTTCAATACGGGCAAATCTTTCTGTCGGTTCTTCTGCACTTGTGTCAAAATCTCCAATTACAGCCAAGGTTGGTATCCTCTGATCCGTTATCCTTGAATGTGAATATTGTATTGAATTTCTGTATGATACTATCTTTCTAATCCTATTGTTTATGCTTTACTTAAAATCTATGCAGTGAGCAGCTGTTAAAACCCAGCAAGAATCAATAAGACTTCCACCACATTTGTGCCTTCCTTGAGTCCGCAGTGATACCTGAATTGAAGAAAGAAAACCTGGCAATGTATTGTATCAAATCAAGTGTAATAATTTAATAATTAATAATAATTATTAGTTTATTATCCTTGGAAAAAATATTCTTTACCTGCCAGGGATGTTCTTCACTGGGAGCAGTTTGGCCACCCACAACCGGTGCTGGGTCTCCAATGCGTCTCCTGTTTCCACAGAACCTATCGCGCTCCTTCAAAGTTGCACCTGATTCCGAAGATTTACCTTCAATGCTGGGAGTTGTCTGAGCAGTGTTGATGGCATCTTAGAAAAATTATTCCAAGTACTTCATACTATGGTAATTCTACAAAATACTGAAAATATGAACCTTTTTCGCAGATATAACCGTATTCATACGAACAAATTTCGTCCTTCCATTTCATGTGTTTCAGCCGGGAAGATATTACGACGCATTTCTTCATTTCCTTATGCCGTTTCCTTGCATGTTTGAACCAGTTCTGTGGGATTACAGATTGTTTCACTAATTCTGCTTCCACATTTCTAACCTAGGAAATTACCTGATAATCAGATTCACTCAGAATGCTGCCATCACTCCAGACAAAGGTTTCAGAAATGTTTTGATCATTCAGTCCAATCCAAAAGTCAAAAACATTCTGACAGAATTCATAAAAGAATGTTAAGGCATAGGTTCAACATATAAAATGGGCAAGCTTACCAGCCCTGCTGTATCAGCAAAGAATTTCAACTTTTGCGAAATAAAGTTCTGCTCTCTCTTGCTCTTAATCATCCCTAATCTACCTCGTTCGTCACCCAAGCATATTTGTTTTGCAATGCTCCATTGAACTGGGTCTAAAAACACCTAGAAACAACAAAGAATCTAACATTTTGCGATAGAAATCTTAATTTCCTCTATGTTCTGGTATGTTGCTTTTTTATGAAACAGATATAAATATATTCTTCTTCAGGCCCCTGGAAAATTTGTTTGCTTAATAATTTCACTGATATGAATTATATACATTTCCAAAGTTTGAATATGAGATTTAACCAACCTTATAGCACTTTTTCCCAAACTTAGCGTAGTCTTTGTCTTTACAAATGTAATTATTGTCTTCCTCTCGGTCATTGGTTTCACCCAGATCTTCTACTCCCTCCCCATTGTTATCTGAAAAGTCTCCGACTTCTTCGTCATAATCTTCACTCTCCCCATATTCATACTCATACTCAGATTCTGTAGATGTGGATACTGATGGCGCTGAAGTCCCAGTTTCCCCAATTTCAATTACTTGGCTTCTACAAACGGCATTTGGACCTTCTGGCATACACACTTTGTGTTCCATGCTGAAAAGTTCCCCGGGACGGCAGCTGTCCAAAAAGCAGGGTTAATTTTTATGGAATACATAAGAAATTGATAAGTTGATAATTGATTACTTGTAGATAAATTGCTTAGTTCTGAAGCATAAAATATATTTCTTGCAGTTCGTAGGATGTGCAGCATAACCCGTTGAACGAAATTTGCAAAATGATTTGAGTTTGTCAATGCTTCGTAGAGCAACTTCCATTCTAAAAGAAAGAGGATGAGAACTACTACTTAAAAAAAAGATAAAGCACCGATATGGATCACCCTGGATTAACATCGGTTTCACAGATGAAGAAATGCTTATGTTCACAATTCTCAGTCTTCCAGCTAAACGAACTCTGAAAAGACATGATGACACACTTTTCATGCAAACTTCCAGTTGGCTGACCTTCAAACAATATCGTAAATTTCAGTTGTTATTAAAATGTATAAGTGATTAAAAATGTTAAATTTCTATTTCCCAGTGTTCAACCTTGATCCCAGGCTGTGTATGTGATAGGGGTGTCCTCATCATCCCATTCCGATATATCATTAACATGGGTCAAACCGATCCAGTAAGATACCATGCTGTATTCGTGCCTATGCATAAGGGATATTTGTTGAGTGTTTCATATTGCTAATAAAATATTACATGGAGATTCCATCACAAATTATTTCAAACTCGCTTGCAACAATTCACAGGTTTGTGTATTATTTGAAATTCTTTGGAATGGAATCAATTTATATTTATGTAAGCACCTGTTTATCCACTGCACAAGCTGTGTTTGAGTTTCAGTATCTTCTATACTTGCAAGCTTTGAATTCAACTGATTGCATTTCTCTGATGCTATTTGTCTTGTAACTGGTATTTGCCCACGGTAAAATTTGTAGCATTTTTCAGCTAAAACATGTATATTGAATGTTTCAAAAACAACTCCTTTTACACTGTGTTTTTAAAAATAAACAATTTAATGCAATCTCACCTAGATAGAAAAATTCATCAGGACATCTCCTGTCCGTACCACCAGCGTAGACAGAATGAATGGATATCTGAATACCTGGGCAGGGAGTGATAGCTATATTATTATCTTCACCATTAAAATTTTATGATTCCAAAAAGGATTTTGAAGATGTTCCTAGTTTCAGCCTTATCCACAACTATTGTGAATTGTTAAGGTATAAACACCACCAAAATAATGTCTGCAATTATAATTGCTTACCACAAATAAAAACCAAGCATATCAGCTTATTTGTCATTTCTCTCAAATAGTGAACAAAATCCAGAAGTTACTGCAATTGCACACTAAGATTTTCATTACAGCAAACAGCGTGGTAATACTTATCAACCAAGTAAAATACCACTGTTGGAGTGATTTGTTTTCGAGTTTCCAACAGACCTATTGGTTACTATTTAACCAAATCTTGTCTATGCACTGTAAACACTAACTTGCTCAGCAAATACACACAAAACATGTTTTTCAAGAGGGGCAGTTCTGAATGTTTATGGTGCTCTAATGTTTGCTTATTATGTTGCATTTTATGTATTAAGTACATAGTAAAATCAGTAAATGTGATAATAGAATTTGGCCAACCATATTTGTATAGGGATGAACCTGGAATATGGAAAATTTTAAATTAAACTTATGCCCATGTGATCTTGACTCCAGTAATATTCCAGTAATTGTGTTGTGAATGTAACTTCGTTATGTACTGAATTGATGTGACCCTCTGTTTAATAAACCTTAATACCATTCATATGACTGACTTTAAATCCAAATGCAAACATGATAATTTTATTGATCTATGTTATGTGACACTTCACTTACAGATACAATCCTATATTACATTTGTCAATTTTTCCACCATTGATCTAGCATGGGTGGTTCGAACAGAAATGCCTTGTCCCTTCTCGACTAGGGTCTTATTTTGGAAGTAAAATCTGTATAAGTATTATTCGTAGGAGTATTTGATTATAATCTGAAGTCCAAATATACATATACATATAAATGTGTATCTATCATTATAGAACAATTATTACAGATTTTCTTTATTTCTTGTAACTACAATTAACCGTGAGTTCTTAGTACTTGGTCCAGCTCTAAGCAGCTGGTCAAGTGTATTGGTAGGTCCAAATTCATACACAATCAACAAGTTGCAAGATGTGAAGAATCGAGTTTTGTGACCTACAAGGATGTTTAACATAATATTCCCATTTTATTAAAAACAAATCAAATAAAGTGTGTGAGTTTAAACCTGTTTTATAAAATTGATTTTATTTTGCATTTTTCGCAAGTTTGTCAGAAGTTAGACCTATGCATTCTTATTATATGTGTTTTGAGGGATGTTCGTGCCGAAGGACATTGAAATGCTCACGGACAGGATGCTGATTTTACACAAGGTGGCGATATTAACAACAACTTTGTCCCTCTGTGTTCGCCTTGACACCTCCTCGATATTATGTAAGGGTAAGATAGGGTTTGTTCTAGGGCTGTCTATGGTGAAAGATGTTGAGCTTCAAATTTTTGTGTGTTTTCTGTGACAGGTAAATTATTGTATATTATTTGTATGTGCCGTTTTTTTAACGATACTGACATTTTTCATATTTCAACGACGATTCAACTAAGACGTAACTTTCAAAAGTTACAGGCAAACAACCTAGAAAGAAGAATTGAACAGAGAGCCTATATTAGTTCATTGTTCGTTTTGTACTCAACGTAGACGTGGGAAGAGAAAATCTTCCTTCTTGAAATTTCCTGTATGACTGCTACACAATTGATATGATAGGTATTCAGCAGGATAGATTGAGGACAGTTGAAGTTGCATTATTTAGGTTACTCCTTGTTTGTCTTTAGAAGCACACAATGGTCCAATTGTGTCAACAATGCAATACATCTCTAAGATGAGGTTAAGTGGTTCAATGAGCAATCAGGAAAAAGTTTTGGAAGTACTTTGGAAGTATAGATCATATTGGAGGAAGGATTTAGCATTGAATTATTCGGGATTTCCTTCCAACTTTGGATTTGTATGAAAGAGTGACAGTATTTTACAAGGTTGTATTTAATGTATATAGAAAGTGCTTGATATATTTAACAGATTTGTAAATATACTTATACTTGCGCCAACCAGGCATACGCAATACATATAGCAGCATACCTTCATTGGGGTGAATGGACTCGTTAGGGAAACTTTGATTAAATACCTGTGTGGATATTTTCTTCTCCTTTCTGAACCGAGAATTACTATGAATTGAACCTGTGCTATTGAAGTCGATTTAGTTTAGAATTTAGAGACCATAATTAAATACTTCATGCACTGTGCTGTAGCAGTAATGTTTTAATGTAGGTTTTGAAAGTAGTTAATAGTGGAAAATAGCCCATATCTATGAGGTTGTTTGCATTGCTGTTTGACTGTTTATTCCATCTATTCAATTCCATTTTTACCATTACATGTAATATGTAGGTCCTGGTGTAAATCAGCATTCAATAATACGACTTACTGTAACAGGAACAAATGAATGGCATTATGACTGCGTTATCATTCATTTACATTTGTGAACATTCAGGCCACGTATATTGTAGGATTACCAAATGGATATCTATCTCATTGACAGTATTACTGCACTAAGAAGTCCAATATTTTCCATTGAATCAATTGAAAACATTAACTAATATTACCATTTAGAAGACTGAAATTGCTGATCGTGATTGATCTGTTGATGTTACACAGAAAACTAGTGAGTGTCTTGTGTTGCCTGACTCATTCAACGCGTGAATATTGACTGTTCTTCCATGCAGCATTCTAGAATTGATTGCCAATTTGCATGGAATACTTTTTATTAGTTTTGGAATCCTGAAATATTTTGGAAAATACTCAAATATTATTTTCATGTCACATTATTTTATGCTAATTACTGTTATTATCAATATTACAATTGCTCAATATTTTCATTCTTTAGATATGATGTTGGTATTTAAATGAATTTATTTTCATTTTTTTCTGTGTTGGTTGTATTTTTAGTATCAGATTTTCAAATGTTTTCCTATCCTTGTAAATCTAAATGTATTTAGGTTGCAAGGTCTATGTTGCATTTTGATGTACTAAACTAAGTGAATAAGAATCCTCTTATTCGTACTGCATCGATACATTATCGATATCGATGTATTTACAACCTTAAATATTAACAGACACAAGACTCAACTGAAAAAACGTTACCTTTAACTGTTTGTGTATTAACAGGCTTTATTGTTTCAGTATTCACTCTCTAAATGGGTACCCAAATGAGTAGTAGTAATGTATACTCTTGGAATGTCTTGTATATTTTTAGGCTTTATTTTCTAATAGTGTCTGCTGGTATAGCACCGAGCCTTGTCTAGTTGTCAATATTTCTTCAGATTTCTTTCACCTGGATTCGGTGATTATGTTAATTTTCTCAAAGTTGCAGTTCACATGTTCTATTTTTGCTCAAACCCGACACGTAATGATTGAATAGGTTAGTATTAGTAACAGTACTGTACATAGATTAACCAGATGGTTTTATTATCCAGGTATCTCAGTGATGTGCTGCTTGTCCTGCATCGTCCTTGCCAGTTACATCATGATAATTTTATAGTATTGTACAACGATTATCTATGTTATGGTCATATACATTATTCGGTATTAAATAGCAGAATCCACTCATTATTCAAGGTTACTATTTGTGGAAACCTTTATTTTCTTACTATTCAGCGAGCTTCATTATTTGTGACTGTATATCTAAATTGTTCATTTAAATGAGATATTAGATGAAGAAAGGTAGATTCAAAATACACACATAATAAGTCAGGTAATAAGACTCAGATAATAGATTGGAACTGAACAAGGAGCCAGTGGCTTGTGGATTGCATGTGAGCAGATTTGCAAGATTTTTATGCCTGTATGCCTTAACTTCAGGTGTTTTTACTGTGTTGAAATTAGGACTATTTATTAATAGGACCAAGTACTATTATGTAAAATCTACAAAATGATCATGCAGCTGTTTCAGAGTGTATTTTACTCTTGAAGGTAAACGGTCTGAACACCAATCACTTTACAGGTTTCCTTGCAAACTCAATGAAGAGTATATGTATCGTAAGCTTTACTGATCAAAAATTCATGTTTTAATGCAATGGTTCAGTATTACGGCATATCATGCTGAAGTATCAGCTATTTTCATATAATTATACACTGTAAATATGATGGCATCGTTTCCTCGTAAACTGCCACAGCTTATCCAATTTTGTATACTGACTCATTGTACGCTGTTCCAAACAATTTGAACATAAGTGGTCTTCATGAAATTTCTAGACATGCTATTATACTGAATACTACAAAGAGATTTGGCACTTTTTATCTTATGATATACATGGCTGTAGATTACCATATTAATATTTTCAGATGTGACCTTAACATATTTGTCTTTAGCTTAAAGTTATCACTTTATCATGTCTACTATTTTGCTATTACAAGGGCAAAAAAAACAGCCATGTTCATTATCTGTTCATGTGACCGCTTGGTTTGTTGCAATGAATGGTCTAACGTACATGCACTACATATTTCAATTTAATTCTACTATGATCGATTACTGCAATATCATAAATTTTAATTGCGTCATTACATGAAAAATAAGGTAATGCAGTCGCTCTTAATTTGGTATGTGTGTGAGTGTGCCATCGTCATCGCATCATACCATTCTTCATTCCATTGGTAGATTATTTTTTGCGTTGATAAGTCTCTTCCTTATTGCCAGTATAAAGTTTTGAAAACTGTATGGATAGGTTCCTTAATTGGAAATGTTTATAGTAAATCATAATCATTTATGTTATACCATTATGTAAAATTGGAGCATGGCTTATAAAAGTGAACCACAACATTAATTATTCAGTGTTCCACCTAAATATTACACTTTGGATATGAAGGAGAGAAATGCATCAGCATATCAAGTCTCTTACCCCTGAGGAACACTGCTATCATGCACAGGAAACACATGATAAAGTGCGATGTAATTGTATATCGGCGTGTTGGAATATCTAAAACCCATTGTTAGGTTTCGTCATTAATCAATTCAGTGCCGATGCTGTTGCTTGGATAGGTCATGCAATGTTTCCTTTATTATTTTGTAGATTTAATGTGAAATCGTTCTGATATGGCGTGACATTGCTTAGATAGATCAGAAGCTATGCATTATGTTGTTACCCTGTATCAAACCTGCCGCTAGGGTGCAATATTATATGCTCATTTACTGCTTGTGCATAGATATTGCTTGGCATCTATTCATCTCGACCAGCAGGAAGTTGCTCGTACAACTAATGCTAGAGATGCAGTGTCGTCATCAATTCCGGTGCTAGTGTTAGCTCTGCTTATATAAACAGTGAATCAGAATAGTCACTTTACAAGTCGTTTCACGGTAGGTAAGTTTTATATGGAGCCGTTTGAAATATACTAAGTCCAGCAGTAAATGATGCACCAGAGCTTTTGATTCACTAGACAGTAAGTAGGAGTAATATATTATGCGCTGCTGACCTAGCTCTATACCAAAGTTGTGAACAAGAAACTGTAAATGACTATAAGAGCTTCTGATTCACTAGACAGTGAGTAGGAGTAATATATTATGCATTGCTGACCTAGCTCTATAACAGAGTTGTGAACTAGAAACTGTAAATGACTATAATTACCATAGCTATTGTATCTTAACCTGTGACCATTAGGTAACTACTAAAAGTGGAATTTCAAGTAATCCACCTCTCTCCAGTTTTTTTAGTTCTCAGATATTCAGTTCTGAATAATAGTATATTTATTCCTGCTATTCAGTTGTATTTCCTCCATGGTCCACAAGCTGTACTTTTAACCTACCCAGTATTAATTGGGTAGAAATAAACTTACTTGTATCTACTATTAGTATTTCTCAACATTTGAAAGCTATTGATTTACAAGCATAATAAGATATTCAATATTTACTGGTGAATTTTATATCACTGGTGAATTTGAGAACCTGTGTTTACATTTCATGATCTTCCACACTTATTTGGGTAACCATTACTGTTAGAATTAAAAACATGAAGAAGAAAGTTAAATGCTTACTGTTGCCTATATCTACAAATCATTGAGTGTTACTGTCAAAATGACATGTAATGTACTGAATAGACATTGGTTTGCATATGTTGGTTCGTATACTCAGTTCAGATAATGTAAAGTTAAAGCATCACTACCTATATTCTCTTTATATCATTTTAACTTAATTTGATACGTATGATGCTTGGATTTTACGGTGATATTTGATATTCTACTTCGTTTGTAGCAGTTGTGGAACGAATTCATATGATTGGTCTACACAAATACGTGGAACAATCTATTCATACATCAAACCGACTTTTCCAGAAATCGTTGTTGAAAATTTGGCTTTAACTGGCATTGTGTTGCCAGATAGTTTATAGATACTTGAATTTAGTGGTTGGCAATTTATGACAAATTATTTAGTTCAATCCTGTTTTTAACTTTAAAGTCTCTGTAGCTATTCAAGGTTTTTGTTACTTATATATTTTTTTATTGTCTTAAAAATATTAAATTTCCAATGAATTTAATTTACTCATGCATGCTAACCCACAAAAGAAATTCATGGAAAAATATCTTCTATCTATTTATCTTTCGATTCCTTCAAAAGAAATCATGTTCGAGCAGAGCCTATGTCATTTGCTGTTACTGTTCATTGCATGGTATCATATAGCATATACTCTATATTTGTATGATTACAATCAAGAACTGGAGTTACAAGAAGCATAGATACAACTCACAATAATAGCAGGAGCAATACTAAGCTTGCTGAGTTATCACATGGATGAGCATTTAATGCCTTCTTTGCACTAAATCCTATTATTATTTAATTGGGAAAAATGTATTACATCACCTAATGAATATCATTTATGAGTCATAAATAGTGTATCCGTATATAAAATAGATTTTTCAAAGCAACGAGATAGCATATTTTCGTTACTGGCAACTGTTCAGTTTATTTCACGCCATCATGCACCATTTCAATTGTTGTGCATCATTCTTTTTTTGCGATAGTATATTCAGATTAGTAGACTAAATTTGTACGAAACTTCAGAGAAGTAAGGTATACAAGTAGTGCCAGTGTGTCAAAAATGCCTGTATGTGTTTCTTTTGTGGAATCTGTTTTATCGCTATCTTGTCAAAAGCCAGTCAGGTGGGCTAGGTAGTGTTAAATCTATCTTTAGGAATGAACTGCGGTAGGACAACGGCCTCGAACCAGATTTTCCGAGCGCTGTGCTTTTCAGGGCGACCACAACAATGCTGATCGACAGGAAACTATACTTGCCATCATTTCTCATTGGGCTGGAGTAATGCTTTTTCCCACATGTTGCCATGCCATCCAAGTCTTTTTGGTCTGCATGAGTGTTTAGAGTTGATGTGAGAGCTTTTGATAACAGTAATGTTCCTGTTTCTAATATGATTAGTACACTCGCATATCAGTTACATATCAATATTATAAGATTGATAGACAGTATTAATATATCTCCGTATAATCACAATGACTCCAGTTTGATGTATTCGGAATACATCAAATATCCTGGAATTTAGAAACTTTACAGTAGTACATGCCGAAACCTCTGAGAATGCACCATCTGTACATCAGGAATTTTATTACAGATATAATTATTATGACTTTTTACAGATATTGTTATCTTGTAAATTTTCCCTAAGTGTTTCTATTTGGAAAGAGAGTGAAGTTCCATCATTCACTGCTAGTAGCAGTAAAGGAATAGCAACATGTCCAACACAATAAAGTCAATGGTGAGCAAGAAAAAGAGAAGATACAGAGAGGGTGGATTTGACCTTGATCTTACATGTGAGTTACTCAAGTTTATTTAATCAATTCTTTGAGGGCAATAGCAAGAAAAAGAAGTATTGTTTTGTTCATTTTACTAGAAATATTGGGTCCTAATCTGAATATTTCACTAGTACACTTACTTTCAATAAAACGCTAAATAAATATGCTGAAAATAGGATCAGTGTCATGGATTTCATTTTGTATAAGATTCCATTGAATTATTTGAATACTGAATCCAGTAAAGTCCATGCTGTATTGTATATAATTTCCGTTAGATCGTTCCGAGTAATTTTTTTACCAAGCGATGATTCAAACAACAGAATATACATTGTGATAGCACAGTCAATGGATTTCTCTCAAAATTCGATTCTATGCAGGATTTTCTGTGCAAAGTTCTCAATAAGTGTTCCTACCTCAGGTATTGTTTGATCTGATGTGTCACCGAAGAAATTCCCAAAATTGTTATAAATTAGAATAAAACTGCATTATTCACCGTTTATTTCACTTGATTATCACCTTTTTAATGCTTTACATTTCCATGTTTTTCATATTGTATGGTTTGTTTTCGTAGATATTTGCCCAAATATTCTTGCCATGGGTTTTCCTGCAGAAAAGGTGGAAGGACTCTACAGGAATAATATTGATGATGTTGTCAAGTAAGTGACATTAACCTCACCATTTTAATTTGCTAAAGTGTTTGAATAATCAGAATTCTCATTAAACTGCAGCGAGAGATATATTCTATCGCTTGTCACAGTGTGCTTGAAAGTGATCACATAAATTTTGTCTCAATAATTAGCAATAATGAAGGACATATTTTGTAATGCAAAAGCAATAGAGGAAAGTTGAGTATTTGCAGTATGTAATGTGCATCATCTTTTTATCTTGGTACCTTCAAATTCAGCAGGCTGATGTACCTTATTCCGATTCAAGTCTTAAGTTCTGTTTTATTTTGGAAGGTGGTTTGGGAACCCTGGGGAGTGTCGTGCTTGAATATTTGCTTTTTGTTCCTTCAGAAAATCTAAGATTTTGCAAAAGTAATATTATATTTTGGGTAATGAAAAGGTCAGAGGTCAATTGCTTTGCAATTGCATGTGTGAGTTGACTTGCTTTCGTTTTGCTCATAGGTACTACAGAAGCCTGAATGCGAAAACATTTCGTAAATTAGTGATGATGAGAAAATTGTTGTGGTCCGATCTAAGCATTATTATTACGGAATTTTATGTAAAATGAGTAAATATTGAAATGAATCTAATTTTGTAATTTGATTTCTGCCTCGAATTACTTAGACTTGGCTCGGAAAGTATTTCGGTTATGCTTAGAAATTATGTCTTGCTCGAACTAGGAATCTATTGCATACTTTATTCTGTTCACTCACAAGTTAGTCATTACTTCTGTGTTCTGATAAGTTATATATATTCATACTTCAGTGCTCATGGTTGTTATTTTTTATCTTATCACAGGTTCCTTGAATCGAAGCATCCAGACCATTACAAAGTATACAATTTGTGAGCACCATTCTAATACAAACTACATAATGAGCAACAATCAGTTTCTAGAAATACCTACTGTGCTAAAAAAATATATCCAACTAGTGTACCTATGTGTCATCAAAAATAAGGACAATATTTAAGTGGTATATAGGATATATATCGAGTACATTATATTGTTCAACATTTTCATGTTTAAGTTTAATTTTGTTAACAACTGTATAGATACACATCTCATTTTCTATTTGTCAGTATTCCTCGTCCATTTCAATACTATCTGAGAAAAGCTAATGTATCGTCCTATTTGTGTTTTTTTGGGTATATTAAACGAGTCAGTAATATGTTACTGTATTGCATATAGAAATCAGGAAATATATATTTTTAAGCCTACACTAATCTTTCATTTACCATTTACTATTTATATGGGTATACATTATCATATTATTTTATTGTATCAAGATATATACCAATTATCTATGTATGCTTGTCAACTGAGATATCAATATCTTTTTCAGATGTTCAGAAAGGACATACGACCCCGATAAATTTTGTAAAAGAGGTTTGTGCATTTTTTTCTGCTTGCTTTGTTATAATCTTTATCAAGGCTTGGTTGACCTGTCTGATTTGAATTACCTATAATATTTTCTTTGCTTATGTCTTAATTTTTCCTTTAAATGCATGTTCAACTCTTCAAATTATCTGCCCCTGCTTGTATATATCTGCCTTTTTTGGCAGACAACAAAGATTATGAGACATAGAGAGAAATTACAAACTGAATTTTAAATTCTTTGTTAAAATCAGGCATTCTGGAATGGTCATAATATTCATGAATAGTTACAGGGTATTGATGTCAGTTAATTTATGTGTGGAAATACACACATTATTTGTACTTAGCGTAGGCAGGTTTTTTTGGTAAAGTTCCTCCCACAGGAATGAGAAAGGAAAGATGAAGTTGCAACTTTTTTATATTCCTTGGAATCCAAATTAATTAAAGCCTTGTGCAAATATCGAATCGAAATGCCTAATCAACAGGAAATTCAAAATTGCTTTGAGCGCACATTTCCGATTATAACGTGTGTGTCGATCCAAAGTAAAGGTTTTCATTGGTTTTCGATCACTGTTGGCAAGACCTTGTACTCCAGTTGTACTTAATTTGCTACAAATACAGTGTTTGATCAAATGAACTGCATTGTATTCTCATATAAATATTTGAGGCAGCTCATCATCCATAACAAAAATTTTTTTTAATGTTTTTAGTGGCTGCTTTTCCTTTTGACGATCACAACCCTCCCAAATTTGAACTCATCAAGCCTTTCTGTGATGATATGGACTTGTGGTTGAGAAAAGACAAAAACAATATCGCAGCTGTTCACTGCAAAGCTGGAAAAGTTTGTTTTATAAATTTATTTTTCCTAAATGTTTATATGTAATTTTTACCTATGGTAGAAATTAATTTATTAGGACCAAACATTTTGGTTTTAGGCTCCGGAAAGATACAGAATTTATGCTGTGAACGTCGTCAAATTTTGATTTACTAATAGCATAAGAAAACTTTGCCAGAATTTCCTGCATTTCTTCAATTTATTTATTTGTTATGGCTATTGTGCCGTTGGAAGCTTTCTCCATAAGCCAATCGGTGTGTCTTCATTCTGCAGGGTCGAACAGGAGTCATGATTTGTTGCTACCTTTTACACAGACGGAAATTTTCAACAACCGCCGATGCTTTGCGGTTTTATGGACAGGCGAGGACGATGAACGACAAGGTATTGAGGACTAGGAAATATTATACAGTCAAGTGGAAATGGAGGGGAGTATGTAGTGGGATGGCGTTCCCCTACTTTTCACTTTTTAAAATATTTATCAGGGGGTTGGGGCTTATAGCGTCTATCATCTCATTCTTCTGAACTTCAGCCTCACAGACCTCAATGGACCCCCAGTTCCTAAAACCCATTTGCATCACTGAATACAGTGTATTATAATTTAAAGCTTTTAATATTGCTTGATCAACTGGCCAGCATCCTAACGTTTTTATTTTCTATTCGATTCAGGGTGTGACTATCCCTTCACAAAGGCGATATGTCGAGTACTATGCGGAAATGTTGAAACATAATTTAACATACAAGCCTGAAACGTTACTGCTCCACAGCATACAATTCGACACAGTACCACTAATTCATAATTTGAGTAAGCTATTTCAGATTCTTTGATGATTTAATGAATAGCAGATGAAGTCCTTGCTCATATTTTCTATATGGATTTTTAAAAGATTTAATTCTTGATTTTGCAGATCCATTTTTCGTAGTGAATCAATTGAAAGTTAAATTGTTCACGTCAAATCCAGACCGCGTGGTTCGAAACGACCGCCTGCTTATTTTCGACCTTCCGCAACCTCTCCCTCTTTGTGGCGACATGAAAATAGAGTTTTTCAGCCGGAAAGTTATGGGGAAGGTCTGTAATTTTTTGAAGTCAAGTTACTAGTAAATCAGGGCTACCGTCACAAATAGTATATGTGAATTATAGATATAGAAATTTTCCTCATACTGTGACATGTCTGTAGTTTATATTTATTGTAATGTAGTTAATTTAAAGAGCAGGCAACTTTACCTCCATCTCGTTAAATTATTAATCACATTGGGTGTGCTCTTTACAGAAGTTTTTAATTGGCGAGTCGGCTCAGAGAATATACGTGCTATTAACAATGGAAGGCATGTGCTAGCTAGTTCCTTATGCAAAGGCCGAAAGTAGTTTCTCTTTTAGCGCCAAAAATAGCTCGTACATTAAAAGGTTCTTGTCATATGTTTCAGTTGTTGTAAACTGGATACAGACTTGTGTAAATTATTAATTCTGCAACTATATTAGGCATACCTATGTCATATAGCCAATACAGTATACAATACACAGTATTTCAGCTCTCACAAATCTAAAGCAGTAATGTAGTGTTGATGATTTCATCACAATGTCCAGACATGTCTTTCTGCAGGTACTTAGTCCAAAGCAATGCTGCTACAGTCAGCAAACTTGACAAACAGATATATGGCTATCCATATGTACAAGTTGTCATTTCCTTTTTTTGATCCATCTGAGTTTATTCTGCCAGATTTTTTAATTCTATTAGCTGTAGTAAATGACATCAACCATAAAACAGGTCATTCGAAAGGAAATTTTAGTAAATTGCAGCCAATATATAATGGAATTGTTTGCACCTTTCATAAATCTATGGACGAAGAATTATACAAATGGGGAATGACTTTCCAGGGCATGAATTCGGAATATATATTTCTAATTGCTCGTCATGAAAATAAGACTAGGGCAGAAAAACTTATAGCAGGCACTTATTTATTATCAACGTAATTCGTAGTATCTGAGGATATGCCATCATTAAATACTTTAAAAATAAATATTTGCCAACTCCCGCAATGTACCAATTGCATATATGAAGCAAACAAAGTATTACATAATTCTCTCATTATATTGGATTCATTATGAGTTTGAGATTGAAGATATTGCCAGTGTTTTATTATGCAGTTTTCTTATGAATATTTTGACCACGGAAGGATTCAAAATTGACCAACATCTAGTCGTCAATTGCTTGCTAATTTTTTGATGGCGTATATACAAAATATATATATATGATTTAATATAGTATATGAAAAGGGAAAACCGAATACAGTTCACGCTGCACTGGTTAGATGGCAGTTACATTTTGATTCACTTTAATGCGTATTGTGATGCAGGAAGTGTCGTAATATGAAGTTAATGTGAGTCATAGCGATAGCACAGATCTTAACCCTCTGTCGATGCTTGGGTTAACCCTTTGTAGCAGATGCATTAATGAATCCTGTTTTTCTGTAGTGGGGTTATTGCTCTGACTAATGTGATCTGATGATTACGTCTATAATTTTAACCGACTTGTGTGTGATGAATATGCAGTGAGTGGAGTGATTTTGTTGTATATAATAACGACTGTGTGAAATGCCAGTGTAAAAATTATGCTGATATTATTACACATAGATAACATAAGGAAATGTATTCTATTTATATTGATAAATTCATAATGTTTTTGCAGGAAAAGCTATTTCACTTTTGGTTCAACACATTCTTTGTGCAACGCATGCAAAAACCAGAAAAAAGACATACTGGAGGTCAGTCAGCTTACTGAATTACATAGTCACAATTTTCTTATCAGCTGCAGTCACATTCCATTTATTGCTATCAAATTAATGAACTGTGAACTGTGAAATATAATGTTATCTGCTATTATGGAATCTACACTGATATTGGAAGATAAGGCATTGTTGTATTATTTATTTATGAGTTGTATATATCTATCACCCTTGTATATATTTTTCAATCCCCCTAATAGTGTATAATAGCTATATAAATAAGAAAGGATGTCAAAACAAGAAATGTAGCAGCATACTATCATATCTGTATTGCATTTTATACAACTGATACTGAATGCACGTGATTTTCACTTGTATCATGACACCTAAATTATTATTCAAGTCGATGAATATAGGTCAAAAACTAAAAATAAAAAAAATCAGATGTCAGCACAGTTACATATAATTCAAATTTTGATAGACAATGAAGAAATTGAAAGCCTGTGGGTGAATCACAATAGCGGCATTGATTAATTCATGTGATGCATTAATTATAGAATGGAGAACCTTGTGCTTGTGCTCATTACACTTTCTGTGCCTTAAAGTTGATTCAAAATATAATAAAGCTCATCTGTTGTTTTAGCTTCATATCCAAACAACATAGTGCCGAACGGCAGTGCGAGAAGCTACTACAGGGTTGGTACTTTTTATTCATGCATATTCACTTGATATATATTCTTGACTATTTGTTCCTGATTTACCAGTGTAAACACATGCCTCATGAAAAGGACATGTTAACATTGACCATTCCGAAAATGGAACTTGACAAGGCTAACAAGGACAGGGCGAATAAACTGTTTTCACCTAATTTTAAGGTAATATTAGGAATTAGATGGTGACTCAATGCATATCATGCTTTTGATATGCAAGCATACATAATACATGTAAGCAATATGATAAGTTGAAAAATATACCTCACTTACCTTGCTAATTTGGACGCATATGATTTCATGTTTGCTAATGTTTGCAATTCCACCAGGTTAGAAATTATTGGAAGTACGGGAATATCTTTCATAAATTCATGTGTGTATATACATCTCATCTTGACAGAAAAATATATTCATGTTTGAATACGAGATAAAATACACCTTTTGTTGTTAATATGAAACATAGTGAAGTACATCCATAGTATGTGCTATCTCTTTTTTTGGGTTCAGGTTAGGCTTGGAATCAAAATTTATGCACAAAAGACATAACATTAATCCTACCCAAACATCGGGTAGAACAAATACTATAGTAATACTACAGCAACTGCATGCATTTTTCTGTCAGGTTACTTTCAGCATATAATTCAATTAGCAGTGGTAGGACTGCTGGCAAAGCATTTTCTTCTGGAAGAAAAATATTTTTTCCCCCACACATGTTTTGATGTCATATTAGCCAATTTCCAACAATAAATATAGTAAGGTATAATGATAATAGAGATTAAAATTAAAGTGGTGTAGCATAAGTTTAGCATAAGACAATGGCTATTTAAAAAAACATTGATCTTTTCAGTAATACGTTATGTGAGTCAAGACTCGGAGTGTACCACCATACCCAAGCGCTCACTTTATTCACATTCATATTCTTTATTAATTGTTAATAATATACTGTAGTAATACTAGCTTCTGCTGTTTTTTTAACAAGACTACATAAGAAGCTTATGCTTTTGCCATGCAGTTTTAAACCTTTCCTATTTCTCAGGTAATACTTATCTTCAGTCAGACTGATTCTCAAGATACAGAACTGGAGTTAACTCCAGTAATTATCACCCACAAAACTATTGAGGGAGAGTCCTCATCATCTTCAAGTGGGGGAGCCACGACGCCTCAGTCGTGTTCAGACCGTGAAGATCTCACAGACGATGCATCTTTGAGCGATACGGATCCAGAAGATGAGTGGGCTGATGATGACAGTGACTATGGTCCTAATGACAGAAGGACTGGCGATGGGATTAAAGGTCGTAGTCAACATAGCAGGTCACGTTATCCGAGGTCACCTAACACGAAATCATCAAAAAACGATGCGGACAATATTTCGACAGAGTCTGAGGCTAGTATTCAGAACACATTTCTCTGACAACTAGATTCCTATTCTATCACAAATCACACCTTTGAGAATAATCATGGCTCGATTCTGCCCCGCCGCCATGCTCACTGTTTCAGGGATAATTGTAAGGAATGGCAATGAACGCGATCCCACCATTTCAGCATTGAAAAAGAACTGATCTTCCTGCGTTGTAAAGCTTGACTTTCCATCATGGATTCTGTCTTGCTACAGCTAGTTTTGCCTCAGTCGCAGCGTTCCATCTTCATCAACATCTGCTCTCATGTCATTGCAGGCAGTTTGTACTCGAGGGCAATGACATTTCAGGTTTACATGTAATTTTTGTATTGACAGTCAGATTTTATCACCCACCCAGTCAGTGCAGGTGTTTAGGCTGAGCTGAGTAAAAATAATAAGGTTTATATGAGGCCTTAGTTAGCAACTCTTTTTATTGTCTGACTTTGTGAATTCACCTGTGTAGACGTGATCCATAATATTACAGTGACTACAAAGTATATTTAGTTTGATGTTTTGAATTGAAGACATTAAAACCGAGGGTTAAAGTGTATCATTATTCTTTGGCAACCGGTGGTATATGACATCTCTCAACTGTTACAAAACTTATTTATTAATAACCTGATTTTGTTGAATTCCATAGTTCGATAGTAGTCACAGTCCAGGTGAATCCTATTCTTGTTTGTTTTTCCATATTCCGTAGGTGAATAAGGAGAATATATGCCATTTTCGTTTTAGCACTTCTTGATATAAGGTGTCACTAAGAATTCTAATCAGCAGCATCCTGACTTACTACTTAGTAGTGAAGCCATCTTTGTTATGATCATTTTAAGTATTTTAAAGCCTATGAAAATGCTAATGAGGATGATGAATTAAATTATCTGGAAGCAATGTGTATTCAAGGTATTAGTTTAATCTGCTAACTCTATTTTCTCTTTTCCGGGTTATTATATTTTAATTAGTAAACTGAATACTAAGGTAAATTTGTTTAACATAGACGATTATTTTCTTGTTTGTTATGTGTCCACCTGCATATTTATTGCTAACACATTGTGATAAATAATAGAAGACATGTCTCCCAAAATGGATGCATTGAAGTATCAACCATAGCCTGCTAACACTTTTGGGATCGTAGCACGGTTGCCCCACACTTGTATGCGACTTATACCATATAGATAATTGTTTCCAAATTGAGATAGAGCCATAATCTTCAATATCCTATTGGAATTTCACGGTTTGAAGTTTTTTACTTCTTTCCATGGTGATCTCATGCTTGCCATATACATTATTTTATGGTTGGCAGGGGGTCGCTTTTTTACCCATACCCGTTTCCTATTGCACGAGGATTTTATCATTTATCTAGAGGGAACACTGCAATTACAGTATTTTCTTTTCAAGATTCATTTTTTATTTTTCTATGCGCGTCTCCTTTTCGTTTCATTTGACGGTCTTCCTCTCGTCTTATGTGTTCGTCATTCTGTCATGCCTTGATGTCTGGTCACTGAGTGTAATTTTACATGCAGACAGTAAATTCAGGAATATTCCACTGTCAGATATAACTTGCTTAATAACGCTGATTTCAATCGCTGCCTATCAGCTGCCTGTATTACTGAAATACCACTTACAGTGTGATATTTCATATATTTACAGTACACCAATTTTTAATTCACTTCAAACAAACTCCCCTTTTGGATGCAGAAAGAAAGTGTATTTTTGTAATTGAGTAGTGTGATCATTAAACATTCAAACTGCCAAACAAAAATCTCAAAACCAGAACATTAAAAAAAACCATGACAGTACGATATTCGTCTACCTAAAGTAATGCCCTGAATAATGCGGTGCTGAGTATTGGTTCGCATGGATTTTATTTTTTATTATATTTTTTTAACTATAAACTATGTGGGTTGTTGTTACTTTACAATTCAAAACATTCATGTTAATTTTATGTGAAAGGCAACAGAAAAATACTATCAGGGAACTTTAACCAAACTTAAAGGGTAATGTAATATAATCGTATATTTACCGCGTTATGTAGGGCATTTCTTCTCTATCCAATTAGGTCTTCTGTGTAAATATATCTCAGTACCTCTATCGACTGTCCAGAGATTACCGATTATCACGTTATCATCTCTTGTCTCGAGTACATAATCAACTGGATTATACGCTTCTGTATTTTTCTCAACAAATCTTACTAATTCACAATCTCGCAATAAGGAGACACTGTATTTTTCACCTTTTTTTGTTCCCACTTCGATTTCTTTTGTTATTGGGAAAGCCTTGATTTTTTGGCTGAAGATTGGCGCTTTCTGTTTGGGATGGTCAGAATTTCGTTACTCTTTCTGTTGTTAATATTGTAGCTATTATCAGTGATATTATCATTACTCTTGTTTTATTTTTTTGTTTTGTATTCAGTGTTCCCTTGAAAACCTCCTCATGCAAACAGGAATTATGCTAGGTGTCGGGCCGAACCAGCCAAGGTCTGTTTGCTAGATAAAGGTTGTTTTGAGGTTCGGAGTATATGTTATTGATTTCTACTTTTTGTTCAGTGGAACGTATTCGGAAACCAATGCCTGTTTATTGTTTTTATTATGGAAATGAATGAAATGAAAATCTCAAGGTTTCCAGAGTATTTGAGAGTTGGATCTGAATTATGATTAAAAGAACAGAGAAGGAAGGAAGTTTTGAAGTAAACCGCATATATTATTGGTAGTTCATGATCTACATTAGACATAAGGGATTCTTTTTCCTTGCCTGCGCAGTCTGACACTGCATCTATATATCTGATAAGACCTCGTGAATTTGTTAGTTTATTATGCAAAGACAATTTATTGCCAGAACCCAGCTCCAGTTATATATATTCTACTACGGAAATAACCAGTGCGTATTGTTATATGATATATTATTATGTTATTATGATGTATATATTACATGATATATACATTGTTCGATTCACAAGATCTAGAATTAGTTTAAGATTTATAAGTACGGGATTGGCTCGATTTAGAGTTAATTGAATATTGAAAAGATATACAGCTGTATGTATAAGGAGTCGAATAAGAAATAATTTGGCATGCTTACCATGAGCCATGATTGTGTAATCAAGGGCGAAACTCAGTGTGAATATAGCTGGAAATGACTTCAGGCAATTCTGAATAGCGAGTAAAAAAACACGTATTTCTGTTGCCTCGGGCAAAAGAAAAAATCTAACTTGACAAGGATTCAAACTTTTTTACAGCAGTTTTTCGCAGTGTAGTAAGTTGTAACATATATCGTTCGGAAGTGTTAACAACAGATTCATCAGAACTAAGTGAATTTTGGGAAGGTATTCTGTGGAAATGGATTCTAAATCTTTTTATACGGAATTAGTTTTCGTAACTACGTTGTTGCTATGTGCACATGGAGTCACAGCCGAAGGTTCGTATTGCAAAGATCGGTTGATTTGATCCGTATATTTCAATCCTCATAATAAATCTCTTGAATATTACAGACGGACCAAGAGAGCCAAACTGGATTTTACTTTTATTAGTATTCATCATCACCTCAGCGATCGGTTCTGTAATTGGAATAGTATTACTGGCGAAGAATCCGCTTATTGCTGACCCACCGATATGTAAGGACAGTTTTTTTGCTGCTAATGGCGACCCAGTTATGACCACCTTTCGACAGTATCCTCTGGAATACGACGTTGAACCAGGTGACGGTATGTTTCAAATGTCGTCTAGAAATTTACAACCAGGATACAATTACGGACACGAGGAAATAGCGACGCAACAACTCTGATCAACATAAGGACATGTACGAAGTGAAATTTTATTTACAAATTATATGCATTAAAATCATAACGCAAATGTACAAAGAAATGATAGTTGCAGGAAATTAATTCAGTAGATAGGGCAGCTTTCCTAGTTACTATTGATACATCTTGTTTTCGTTCTGTAAGATTTCATGCTGTTGTGAGTATGGTTGTACTGGTCGTAGAAAGCGTACTTTCCAGCATGGTGACCTTGCAATAGTTCGTCATTTCATATAACAATTTCTTGATTGCTATTATCTCAGGTATGTTTTTTGCCAACTAGTCAAATGTCTTACGGTCATGTTTGACGCAATTCTGCGCAATTTTTCAGGACTTCAGAAACTTGACAAATACTTTATCGAACTTCTCTACTTCAGATGTTTTCCTAGATCTGTTAATAATACTAGGATCATCTCTCTTTATACATCTGCGTGTTGGCCTGGGCTTCACAACTATGCAATTAGAAGACAAAATCACGCTTCCATCAAAGTTTATTTCATCGCGGTTCTTTAACTCGCCACTCGAATGAACGGCACACGTTTTCTTCAATTTTCTGGGAATCGGTATAGGGGGGGCGGACTTTTGCACATAGGCCACTTCATACTCTTCATACTTCATATTTTCGGCTATATCTTCATTGGTATTAGGCGAAGAATCAGGTCGAGGTAAATCGGGTGAAGAATCGCATAGGGATTCTAAGGAGGAAGAACTCGATGAATAAGAACTCGATAAATCGGACGATGGAGGACAAGTAGATGGCGGCGACAAGGAAGGAGGTGGTGGAAAACTAATACAGGGAACTGTAGAATTCAGATTACCATTGCTTGATTTCAACATTGTTTCATCTTCATCCATGACGCCAGCAGTCTTTTCAAGCAAATCTCCAGCTGAATCTCCGTTTGATTTTCTATCGTTTCTTGGTATGGTAAGGTTATCCATAATGCCCATTTCCCTGTTGCCATTTTTTTTTGCCGGGGTAGACGTGACCAGCCGATCTCCGTATAAGTTAGCATCGAAATATGAAGGTTGAGCATTCAAGCTGTCTGTTGATTCGTTAAGTTCTTTAGAAGCTCGATATTCTCCTTCGCTGGTTAAAGCTATCTCGAGTGCCCTCTCGAAAACCTTAGCTCCATCTGCCTCGTACATTGCTGAACACGAAATGAAATCACAGGCATCTATTTCACGAGCAAACTTAAGACCGTTACGATCGATAGCCTGGTTATAGTTACACACTTCCTTCAGTCCATGATTAATTGCTTTTGTTGATGCCAAAAGGTTCTCGCCTTTCTCCCTTTCTGTGCACAAATCAGATTTCGTTCCGACGAGAAGTATGGGAGGAACTCGGTAATTAGCGGTTCTACTCTTGGCTTTCTTGCTTAGCATCTCGTCCTCCATAAACTTTTGCAAATCGCGAGAGGCTCTGCACTTAGATCCCAACTCTACTTTATTTAACGGTAACATGGTGGACAGCGGAACGCACACAAGTACTGCATCGGCGCCCGTGCATTCGAACCAGTGGAGCCAAGTGAACATTTTGTCACCACCAGTATCCCATACGACAACTTCGATGTCAATTACATCGGCATCTGAGCGAACGTCTTTTTCTTTGGAATCGGAAGAGTATGACGTACGTACTTTCCTGTGTTTTCTAAGTGATTTTACGGGATGCTGATATTGTCTTCCAGGCGATTGACATTGATTGTTTACTGTGCTTGCATTTGAAGATTTGTCAACTCTTGGCCACTTCAGTTCGACATTTTCTATATTGGCGGTAACGTTATTCCACGACAGTATATGCTCATCGACGTCAGTGGAGACTTTGTCGGCATTGGGCTGGCGGCAGAGTGCTTGTTTGTCGGAGAGTTTATTGTAAAATTCATCACAATTCAGTGAGTGAGCCGATTCATTGGGGAGACAGTTAGTGACAGATGCTTTTAAAATTAGATTAAATCCGTTACACATCACGGTAGGACTGTAGGTGTGCGAAGAAAGGCCGGTGCTTTGCCGCTCAGATCGAGTTCCTATTTGAAAATGATAATTAAAATGTTATCATAGTTCGTTTCCTGGAACTAGTAAACCGCACACAGACTCTTAGGTAAAATCTATATATTATAAACCTTATGGGTTGACCACCGTTAAAGCATTGACCATTTAAAATGATACGATTCGAATATGTGGAATAAGTCGGCTGCTTATGTAGTAAGCGTTAGTAAATATAATATTTAAATATCAATATATTCGGTAGCGTGTGTGTGCTGCTGTCGCAGCATATATTTTTGCATTTTTCGTTACAACCTTCGCTTCATGAAGCATATTACCAACACAACTTCCGTATCCATTGAGTTTCAAATCACCTATTATTTATTCACTTAACAGTCGTCTTAATAAAAGCCTAGCAAGTTTTATAGCTATTGTAAACGGACTTGAATATTTCATATTTACCTGAAAGAAGATTCTCAATCACAGCCGTTTTTCCTGCTCCCCGCTCTCCGACAACCACAAATTTCAAAATCCTTTTGCTCATTATTATTCACTGCATATATCCAAACACTGTTCAAAATTTTATAGAGTTGCATATTATTTAAACCTTAGGTTTGAATATGTCAAAATTCAAATTTATTATTAGCCCTGAGGCAAAATCTGTTCATATTTCGCCAGATATGCGATGCACTGCATTGATATATACCATAATATGCTACACATTTGTTAATCAGCCTTTACAATGTATGTTCTATTAATCTATTTACTACGCTTTATCTTTGCTGGCCTTCTACACTAGCTTCCTGGCTGTTTCATATTTCAATAACAGCTTCAGATTCAATTTGCTTACCATTAACCTCTGCTTTCGCAGCAAATTGACTCAAAACAAAATATATTACTAATTGGCGCTTATTCATGATACTAGTGATCAGCCACCTGCTCTTGGCACCATATCTGCAGACTGTTTGCACACGCAGCGCTAACTGTAGCAAAATCGTGCTAAAAACGAATTGCTGCCATTGTGCTTACTAAGGAAGGGTTACCACTGTTGGTAGGAAGTTGTTCATTACTCTTTAACGCTATATGGTAGAAGGCCTATTGAAACAAAAATATTACCCGGATTCGTGCTAGTAATCAATAATGTGTTGCTCACGCACATTGCTCGTTGTGTAAGCGGATTCTACTATTATTTATGATGCATTATGCAGAAAGAGATATGAATACCAAATATCATTAACATATCAATCGACTACGATAGCTAATGTCAGATAGATAAATGTTCTGAATAAAACTATATAAGAATGCCACGTATTATATGTAAACGGAAGTGGGCATCAGAAACTAAAACTCCTGCATCCATTCCTGGGCGCTGGCCGCCAATTATCATATGATCGCCTTGACACTTCAATAAAATTATTGAGCTTATATAGCTATAGCCTACTTGTTGTCGTCCCTACATGGTGTTCACCACAAATGATGTAGCGGTAGTGTTTGGTGCTATATTTCATAGTTTATAGTTAAAAAAAGCATTATTTACATTCTGTTCAATATTTAAAATATCTTATACCAATTCTATAGTTTTCAGCAGCTTGTTTCCTTTGCTTTATCTCGGCTATTCGTGTATTGTCAGTGGAACATGTACTGCATTGTACTGTACTGACCCGAAATAGGTCTTCGAGTTTCGAAATAGATTTTTTCGGGGTTAACCTAAATCAATCGACTAAATTTTTTCAGAAAATATTGGTTTATGTATAATGTCTCATATGTACTAATTTCAGCGTGATTGCATCATTATAAGTTAATTTATAATTTCGATTGTACTTTGCCATCTAGCGGTTGGAAGTTTTCACCTCACTCAACGGTTATAAATGATCCAACAGTGACATCTAGCGGTTGGAAATTTTTACTGCACCTAACGCTTATAAATGAACTTCTAATGATTCAATCACGCCAAAATTAGCACATATGAGACGTAATACATAAACCAACATTCCCT
>QRAM01000065.1:280858-312524 GCA_013436055.1 Halocynthia roretzi | reverse complement strand
TAGAAGTTCATTTATAAGCGTTAGGTGCAGTAAAAATTTCCAACCGCTAGATGTCTCTCTTGGATCATTTATAACCGTTAAGTGAGGTGAAAACGTCCAACCGCTAGATGGCAAAGTACAATTAACAAAATCTAATGATCTAATCACGCTTAAATTAACACATATTAGACATTATACATAAACTAACATCCCCTGAAAAAATTAGGTTGATTGATATAGGTTAACCCCGAAAAAATCTACCTCGAATGTCGAATACCTATTTCGGGTCCACCGTAACGAGTTACCCCGCGTTGAACAACCCTCAATAACTCGCGGACCAATTGCCGTTCCACTATATATGACACACTAATGAATGTAGAATTTCATAGCGAATCTTTACATATAAGTCTCATATGCACAGCAAACGAACGAGAACCGTTATCCCCTTTTTAAGTCGCCAACCACCTAGTTACTCAACCTCAACTTTTTTTCGGGGTCAACCTAAATCAATCGACCCAATTTTTTTGAGGGAATGTTATTTTGTGTATTACGTCTCAAATATGTGCTAATTTTAGCGGATTCAGCCAGAATGACTGTGGTGATCGATTATCCGAACTTTTGCAAGAATATTTGGTAAAATTAGTGTAATTCTCGATACGCGAATGTTGTTGTTGTCTAATGCGTGATGTGTACATAAGTTTATGTTTCGCGGCCTGGTAATCTAGCAAGTCTGATAAGTTGTTACATTAGCATTTTGCATGAGACCTTATGCACAATGATTTCTCTTGTCACAATGATGGAAACCGTTATTGCTATATTTCCTTTACTACTCCCTGTATCCCACGGTTTTTTGAATATTGAAGAACTCAATGATATGAAATATTCGTTAGATATAATGGATAAACCTTTGAATTCCATGGAGGTAAGATTATTCCTTTACCACTGAAAGCCAGTGCAGAGGTAGCATTTCTATTATTTTTTATTATATTGCCAATATAGATAAACGGTCTTGATGGAATGAAACTAGCTTCTCGTCACGGCCAAGATTATTATTGCAAACTTCCAGTCAAAGCCGTGAAAGCCGCAGTTTCCACCGAAGATGAGGCCACTAAAATTCCCAAAGACACACCAATCTCTGTGCTCTTAGAACCACTCAGAAAAACGGATTGTCTTAAATTGATTAAAGGATGGTGGACATATGAGTTTTGCTATGGAATACATATTAAGCAATATCACTCTGAGGGTAAACAAACACCATTTTTAATTTGATTTTTAAGCTTTGTAATACTGCAGCTGCATAATTCATGCTCAAGAGTAATTTGAAATCATGTGACCACGCACCATGCTGTCATTTCAATCATATTTTTTTTATCTGTTCACACACTATCCCACTTTCCATTATAAATAATCTGCTATTATTACTGTATTATTATATTTATGATGGTAAATGAAGTATACTATATACTATGACAAATATTTGACTAATTAATGTTAGGTGTGGATGAACTCTTCTAACTTACACTAACTCGTTAGTAACCCTGAAACTTTATCTATTACAGTAGAGTAAATAATTTATGACAGCATTTCTTATGCTGAGAAGAGAGCAATAAAGGGAATGCTCTTTTGATGACGTCTTTCCTCATATCTTTCTTATTTTTATGCTAAAATATTAACCCCGATTCCCATTTTGTAAGATGGAAGCCTCCTCGGAGACACAATCTACCTTGGCTTTTACGAGTCTGATTTTGATTGGACGAACAAGCAAGGTGATCAGAATTCACAGTTGAGAAGACACAAGCTGCAAAGATATCACAGCCAGAAGTATGTGAACGGAACATCGTGTGATTTGATCCATCATCAGCGGGACACTGAAATCAGAGTATGTCATTGGCTTTAAACTAGTAACAACAAAATGGTTCATTCACCATTGAAATGAGGAGTGGTGTCATTGTTGAACATCTCACTCCACTGTATGATCACACATCAAATTTATCTCATTTTGACCTATTTCTGATGGCCCTCTATAACTTGACCAACATACTTCATGGACATGCATTCCTGTTTATTCAAATAGATTGAGTTGCAACAAGCATCTAAAATGGGTCTGGTAAGGTTGAATAGTGCATTTTCAGCAAAAACTACTATTCTATTTCTGATAACTGTAGAAGGTACTTCGAACGCAATGGTTTCCTGGCATTCTTTTTTTGTAATATTGGCAACCGGTATATCTTGTTTGAAGTGATATCCTCTTTGCAGTAAATATGAAAGATAAGGAAATGCGTCGTCTCGTTTCAAACCAAATTATCATTTAACAAGTAGATTTATGGGCGTGCATGTACTTTTTGGCTTATGGCTGACATTGATACAGACCAGTGGCCTTACAAATCATAGCACAGCACTTTACATCTGCCATCTATAAATCATCTGTGTGTAAGATATATACCACTGGGCGATGACACATATTATAGCCTTCTAAACATTTAATGTCAAATGCATATTTGTTAATCTGTGATGGGTCAAAATCTCTGTTCTACCTTTAACTGATATTTTACTGCTATTTGCATGGTAGATTATTATTCAAATACAAATAGTAACAATATTATAATTTCAATGCTCATTTTCTCTAGTTTACTTGCGATGACTCATCAACGGAAACCTACATATCGAGAGTCGATGAACCATCTACATGTTCCTATGTTATTACCATCGCGACCCCTTACATATGCTCGCACCCGTACACCCGCCCCATGCCCAGCAAAAAACCGTTCTCAATCCAGTGTTACCCTGTGCTTACTCCTGATCAGATTGTGGAGTATGAAAAGATGACTGCAGGTAGAGATTGTGATAATGTATTGGTAATGTTTGGTTAACCTTTTACATCTCGAATTATGGTGTTGTGTAGTAATTTCAATACTTAGTGTGATCAAAAGATGTTTTGGTGTTATCACTGTTATTTCTTTGTTTGTTACCAGCTGAAACTGAAGAGCAGCTGAAACTTCACACGAAGCACATACAACTGCAAACACAGTTAAAAGGTCTAATCGAGCAAAACAAGCAAATTCTTTTGAGTAAGGAATCTTTCGTAAAATACTTTCTTTAAATAGTTATGAGTTACTAATATATGAATTATGAATACATGATGAATTTGTTCTTCATCTTACTGCAATGAAAGTAATCAGACAGTGTAGAGTTAGTTGTCCTTGTTACTGGTTTGTAATTTAGTCGGCTAAAATTACACAAATTTCTTTTACTTTGTTACAGGCAACACAATGACAGAAGCCGTTCACCAATTGATGCCAGAGGTAAAACAGAATTACACTGTTTATACGACATAATGAATAGCAGTAAAATTTTACTCATTTTAAGCTCATAATACTCACTAGGTGATCCTAATAGAAATCCTGCTTCGGGCAAATATAGAAATAAATCCTGTATTGTTCAATTTAGCAAGACTTGGTCGAGGAAGATGCTACAGCAAATGAAGAGAAAAATAAATTCCTAGGTGATTTGAAGGAATTTTTAGGTAGTGTGATGGAGAAAGACAAAGTGCAAAAGATCCTTAAAAAATTCCACAAGGAACACGAGGTACATTTCTCGTCTACAAAGATTTCTTTTATATTTTTATTTCTAATGAAAAGGCTAGTGGCTTTGTGCAATCAAAAATTCATGCAATGCAAGTGTCAAATAGCAGCCTAACTCTCTTCACACTATTCTCCTGAACACAATCTATGACTATTCTTACTATTATTATCATTATCACAATAACACACTGCAAATGGTGCTACTAAGGTTTACCTTTTTTTGTTTCAGCTGAAGAAGAAAAAAGAAGAATTAAGAAATCAGGCCATAAGCATGATTGAGCGATTTATTGTCGAGTATGTATTACAGTAGTAGCAGTACAGCCTTTTAAAATTTTATTTTCATCAATATCTGTATTTAAGAGAACGACTGCAAAATATTAACACCATCAAGCAAAGCCTACTTGTAATGAATGTTGTGGATTTAATGCTGCAGAACAGTCACTTGCCGACGGCAGATGTGGCTCGTATTGTGAGTATTTCTGAAAGATATTTTTCTGTGGTTTTGTTGCCATGTATTTCATGTTCATATTTCCAACACAGATAGAAGTTTATGTCACAAAATATATTGAAACAGAAGAACATTTTCGAGGTGAAGAGCAAAAATTGGAGAGGATGGCAAGACAATTGGATAGCTTGATACCTGAATTCGGAAACCCTGATGGGAAAGCAGAAGCAACGCAAAAGGGTATGTTATTGCGTGCAAACTTTCTCTTTTCATAACTTACTAATATGATATGACAATTGTAAGGTGGTCAATATATTTTTCTTACATTGGACCCACCAATTGCTTGACAAAGACTTGCTTACCTTCTGCCATATGTTAGGTAGTTACAGTTCATGTATGGTATGTCTAAAATACTCTTAACCTATGTTGATGTTTAAATTTTTTTTAGATGATGAAAACGATCCGGTACTCAAAGTCAAACTTAAAGTCAGAAAACTGAAGACATTGGATGACTTAACTTCTATTCCGTCAGAAGAAGCGCTCGCAGATGATTTCGAGGAAGTTAATCAGGATCCTGCCTGGCAGAAACTCGAAGAGGAGCTGGGAAGGGGACTTGAGAACGCAGGAGTTGGAGGAACGGGAGGTACCCTTGAAATTTACTCCAGAGAATTTCGTAAATGAAACACCTACATAACCGGAATAATTATTTATACCTTCAGGTGGAGAAATTGAAATCCGCATTATTACGAATCAAGATATTGAACTGGGTCTAGGAGAGGTTGACGGGAATCGCTTTTCCAGTATTCTTCTTGACATGCTTGTAATTTTTACTTATTGGAGAACCTAATCAACAATCTATAAAAATCCAACAGTCTGAGTGATATGAATCATCCTCACAAATTTTTACTTCAGACTGATAAAAAACAGTTTGGTCATAGACATTCGAGTATAAGTCATAGTATTTTTCGAAAGTACTCCAAAACGTGTGGTGGTATTTAAAACATAAACATCGTGATGTATAATAGGAGATATAATTACTGTCTATCATCATTGTTAAAGACAGAAAAAACTACGTAATGAAGCATTTTAAACCATCGTAACACATAACAGTTACGATATTTGGATTACCTGATTTACTTGGTTTGTTGATAGACCACGATTAAATTTTGGTAAACTTTCAGTTTGCCTTGCAACCAAACCAAGGACTCATTCACTTCTTTTCACCTTCTTAGGGAGGCTCAGCTGCAAGAATGAAGGAAACAAAGAGGCAGAAGAAACTAGTCATCAATTACAACCGCATTTGGAAAAAAGATACATCGACTTTCCAGATTTTAGAAGATAATGAAAGTGATAATGATGTTAATAACGATGGAGAAAATTCTGTATTATGAATATATGGTGGCAAATGGCTTTGGGAATGTAATTACGTACTCGGTGTATGTGGTGTTGTCTTCAGGAACCTCTTACAAAGATAAGATTATTTATTTTATTCGGTCGACTCTTATTTTCTTGAACAGGCGAGATATTTTCGCGTCTATGCAATAAAGACTTGTTTCCGCTAACCTGCTTCTGATCTTGGAACTTCAATGAGACTAAAAAGCTAAATGTTATATTTCTTTATTGAATGTCTCTAGGCGGAATATTTTAGGCGACCCAGATTTGCATCTCGATGGAATGGATCCTTTGTCAGAAACGGTCAATAATGTTAATGTATGTAGATCAACTGATATATAAAGATAGCATTGATGAATGTTTTAATAAAGAACAAATTTGATTAAATTGAGAAAATTATATTCCTCATCAGTGTTGGATAAAGCTATGCATTTTATTCTTCCAGTGTTTTGAACCTTATCTGCTTCATACAATATTCTATTAACAGGAATAGATTCACATGCGGGTCATTCCATTTATTTTAACCAACTGATCAACAAAAAAAATCACCCTAGTTCACAAAATTTTAATTCACAGTTTTTCTAATTCACAGTTTTTCAAGTGTATTACGTTGTGTCACAATAGTAAAGTAACTTTTTCTCCGGTAAGTTGAAGTAGCATTGTACATAAATAAAATTATAATTTCAACATAATCATGATATAGACCAACTAAATTTACATAGTTTAGATTGCACATTGTGTGGAACAAGGACTAGAGGATTTAAAAAGCCTGTAGATGTTAATGATGGGAAACATGGTGAGAGCCCCAATCATTGAGCCAAGTTGGACAACAGCCCCATACCAAACCAATGCTTTTTTATGCCCTCTCCTGTGAAAGATTTGACCTATTGTCACTTTGATATAGGACGTGGTCCCTGTGAATGCGACTGAGCAGATAACCTAGAGAAAAGAAAAGGTTTTTCAAATTGGGCACCACAATAGCATTGCCACTGTGATCAGATTTTCATTGAATATAGTCCATTACCATAAGTACAGCTCCAATGTCTCCGTTCACCAGGACAGGGCAAGGACTCTGTACAGCCAAGGTCATAAGATAAGCTCCAAAACCTGTAGTCACAAAACATGTAGGTATAATTATACAAATGAAAATTAATATTATTCAATCATATATATATATATTCATATACCTGTGGTAATAATAGTAAGAACTCCTATTAAAGCATGTGATTTCACAGGCAGGAACAAGGCGATGAAACAGGCTATAGGATTGGCCATGGCAGACAGTGTGGCAGACAAGTGATAGGCAAGTTGGCCGTAAGGCAACGAAGAATAGGTAGAAACCGAAGGTAACACTCCGTTCGCAATGCAATTGATCAAAAAAATGATGAACAAGAGATAAACATATTGTGGTCGTGACAAAAACTTGACTGTTTGCTGAGCAATTTGACTAGAAAACCCAGCGTCTTTATTCACTACTTCGCTCCCTTTTTCCCGGCCGTCAATCAGCTTTTTGTTCGATGCTCCGCTTTCGACAGAATGGGTTGAACTGGAAGAAGAGACATCGTTCCTGCGATAAATTTTTTTTGCAGTGCGTGTGTGATTAATGAGAAAGAACGCAACTGTCGAACAAATCATCATGAAGCAGAGGAACCAAAAAAATGATGTAATGGAGAATCGTGGATCACTGTTCTTAGCAACTATGTGATACTCCGTCTCATTTGTGGTGGTATTCACAAAGGATTCATTGATACAGATCGAGTATGATGCTCCCTGAATAAGCGCAACTATGCTAGGGAGGAACCCACTCAGACCTTCTCCAACAAAGTAAGTTGTGAGAAAAACAGTCTCAAATCTGCTTGTGAAGGGCAGGAAAGTGACTGACGATGTGCAGTCGACAAACGCCAAGACAAAAAAAAGAAAAAACAAGGCAACACTGTGCTCTTGTCCTGCGACATATGCGGTCAAGTTCCATGTGAAGCTCAGCAAGAGGCACGAGATGCTTCCCAACGTTAGGATCGAGTAAATCATCGCATTTTGGTGGAACCATCTTGAACAAAAAGCCTGTGCCAAAATCAGAGAAAAAGATGCATGAGCTTATAAGTCCGGACAATCAAAATACTATTCAACGATTAATTTCATTGCAAAATATTATTAGTTTGATATTAAATTCAAGTTAATTCTTTTGTTTTTGCTAAGTAATAGTTTATCTGTATTTCTGTTATGGCATCACATAATGGTGCCAATATATGTGTGCATCATTTGAGTGTGGAACTTGTACCAAAAAATCAGCAGTTATGCAACTATCTATGTGGATGTTAGTATGAGTGAAGTCTGACAGATATCTTGCAGTAACCAAGGGAAATTACCTTAGGCTAGGATGAGGTATAGCTGTCAATATGGAATAATTCTATAATTAATTTAAATCGTGTAATGACGATTAAAATAAGGAACAAGTTGAAAACTTGGTCCATATTGCAGCTGAGACTTACGTGCATCAACGTCACTATCAATGGTCCTATATTCGCAATCTGATTAAGTGCGGCCAGATAAGATGGCAAGTTCCAACCTTCTGGTGCTGAATCTGTTGGATTTGTAATCAGAACCGGAAGCTCCACCCAAACGCCGTTTATCGCGATCCAAGCTCCAATGCCAAATAGAATAACGAGTGTATGCATCGTTGCGAGAGCCCTCTTCGATCGTGGATTAATACTTCCATCCATGCTGAAGTTTTACGTTGTAACAGAGTCTACCAGCTGACTTATCTAAAAGTAAAAACTCTGCACTATCTTCATGGGTGATGATTCACTGGAAATTCGGACAAAGTTTTTAACAGGATGACTAAGCAATATACACCGGCTCGCATTTTGAGCACACACAACCGCCCATACGGAAATCAGTCTGAATTTAGATTGATATTCTAATATTCCTTTATTAATATTTAAAAAAAATAACAAACAGCCTATCGTTGCATGCTTCTAAAATGAATATTCTGTATGGTAGCAATATAAACCGGAGTACCGGTAACATTACACCGCCGCTTGATTTAGTACGATGGAAAATCATTCATGCCTGACGAGGCCAAATCAGATTTGGTTACTAAGGTAAGACTCCTGCTCTAAATGGAACTTGAAATACTAGAATTGTCGTAAATTTGTCCGCAACTTTCATTTGTTAAATTGTCACATAACTACAACTATCTCATACGAACATCAGCAATATTCCCAACTGTATGTGGCAAATGTAATGTGTAAATGATCTATAACCACATTTGTATACCTATTCTCTCAAACGTTACTATGCACAGTGTTGCTATTATTTCTTGGTATTAGTCTGGTAGTATGGTTCCTAAGAAACCCAGTCAGGTTAAGGTATCTTAAATGAGGTTTGAGTGAGATGTAGGAATATTGTTTCCTGTAGTATTCTTTTTCCTAACCCAGCTCCCGTGTGCTGAGCTGAAAAGAAAAATAGCCTTCAATGTGTATAGTGACTTTCAAGACACCATGTATATAATACGTATCAATAATGTTTACTATTACTCAATTCCTTCAATAAATAACTTTTTAAAGGCATGGTATATATATGTATATAGCCTTTGTGTCCGAACTTTACCAGGATAGGCAGTTAATTAATATCGGAATTATATAATTACTTTAAATTATGGTACAATTAGAGGAGTCTGAGTCAAATGTTTTGTGACTTTACTCAACAAATCCATTTGTTTGATTGAAATTGCCACTGACTCTGTGTTTGAAATTTTCATTCGTAATTGCTAGTCTTTAATGTTTAATACTTCACTTGCAAGGAGTCATGCAGCTGAAACATTTAGAAACATTACAGCAACCCCAGCAAGGGGCATCAAAAATATGTTGTATGGCGTGGTCCCCCAACAACTCAAGGCTGGCTGTTTGCACAGTGGATAGGGTAGTCATTCTGTTTGATGAAAAGGGAGAGCGTCGCGACAAGTTTTCCACCAAGCCGATTGATTCAAAATATGGAAAAAAGAGCTATGTTGTCAAGGGCGTAGCTTTCTCCCCATGCTCATCAAAAATTGCCATTGGCCAGAGTGACAATATAATATATGTATATAAGATCGGCGATGACTGGGGAGACAAAAAAGTAATCTGCAATAAGTTCGTGCAAACGAGTGCAGTGACCACACTGATATGGCCTTTGGACAATGCGATTGTGTTCGGACTGGCTGAAGGAAAAGTGAGGCTAGCGAACACCCGCAGTAACAAGTCGTCGACCATTTATGGCACCGATTCATACGTAGTCTCGATTGCATCGAATGTTTCTGGGAAAGGTATAATTTCAGGACATGCTGATGGAACGATTGTGCGCTACTTCTTTGATGACGAAGGTTCAGGGGAGTCGCAGGGTAAAATCATCACTCATCCTACACCTCCTTATGCCCTGGCCTGGGCAGCGAGTTCAATCGTAGCAGCCGGGTGCAATAAAAAAGTTGTGGTCTATGGCAAAGAAGCAAGAGTTATTCAGACTTTCGATTACTCCAAGGACAATTCCGAAAAGGAGTTTACAGTTGCAGCTACAAATCCAAGTGGACAAAGTGTAGTTATGGGCAGTTACGATAGGTATGTCTCCAGGATTTTTCAATTCTTGATCTATATATTCATATTTCTGATGCAATAGTAAATGAGTAACTAACTATAGGCAGTATCTTTTGTGGATCTAAATTTACATTTTTTCTTCAAATTACAGACTTCGAGTTTACAACTGGAGTCCTAGAAGAGGTGCTTGGGAGGAAAGTAAGCCGAAAGAAATAACCAACATGTACACTGTTACTGCTCTGGCATGGAAAAAAGATGGGTCAAAATTGTGTGCAGGCTCCTTGTGCGGTTCCGTAGAACTGTTTGATTGTTGCTTGAAGCGTTCCATTTACCGCAACAAGTTCGAGATGACATATGTTGGCCTGTCTCAAGTCATTGTAAGAAACCTGAGCACAGGTACAAGGGTTGTTTTAAAATCACACTATGGCTATGAAGTCGACAATGTAAAGATATTAGGGGGAGACAGATACCTTATCGCCCACACTTCTGACACTCTACTGCTCGGCGATCTTTTATCTAACAAGCTTTCGGAGGTGGCGTGGCAAGGTAGTGGAGGGAACGAGAAGTTCTTCTTTGAGAACGAAACCTGCTGCATGATATTTAATGCCGGTGAGCTCTCCTTAGTCGAATACGGCAGTAACGAAATCCTTGGCTCTGTAAGAACCGAATTCATGAATCCACATTTGGTAAGCGTCAGGCTGAACGAACGGAAGCCCGCGAACAAGGCTGAGGGCAAGTTTGCCAAGGACAACAAGAAGATGGCTTACCTTGTCGATGCGAAGACAATAGTTATATATGACCTCGTTACTGGCTTTACCGTAGCAACGGTTCACCACAATTCCAAACTGGACTGGCTGGAACTGAATGAAATGGGGCAAAAGTTGATTTACAGAGACAAAAGGCTTAGCCTACATCTCTATGATATCGAAAGCGAGTCGAAGACGACCTTGCTGAACTACTGTTCGTATGTGCAGTGGGTGCCACAAAGTGATGTTCTGGTAGCTCAAAATAGAGGAAATCTGTGTATTTGGTACAACATTGATACTCCAGAAAGGGTCACCATGTTTCCAATCAAAGGCGATGTAATAGATCTGGAACGAGCTGATGGCAAAACAGATGTTCTTGTTCAAGAGGGAGTGAACACCATGACATATACTCTCGATGAAGGCCTGATAGAGTTTGGCACTGCAATTGATGACGGAGATTATGAGAGAGCCATAGCCTATCTCGAATCTTTAACTTCCTCGCCAGAGACCGAAGCAATGTGGCGAACCTTGAGCAAATTAGCTCTGGATGGACGACAACTCTACATTGCCGAGCGATGCTACGCCGCTTTGGGGAATATCACCAAGACAAAGTACCTGCGTCAAGTCAACAAGATGATAGACCGGTATGAAATGGAGACAGGGAATGACGGCCTTTCATTTTTCAAGGTCCAAGCCAAGTTAGCTGTCCTGGATAAGCAATACAAAACTGCAGAGCAAATATACTTGCAGCATGGAGCAGTGGATGAATGCATCCAGTTTTACCAAGACCTGTGCATGTGGAATGAGGCGATTGCTGTAGCGGAGGCAAAAGGTCATCCGGAAGTTGACAACCTTCGTTCCTCGTACTATAAATGGTTGTTGGAAACTAATCAAGACGAAGCTGCCGGAACACTGAAAGAAAAACAGAGCGATTGGCATGCGGCAATATCCCTTTACATGAAAGCAGGTCTACCAGCAAGAGCTGCCAGACTGGCTTATTCCAGATCAGATCTGATGTCGAATCACAGCCTGATGGAGCAGATTGCTTCTGCCTTGCTGAAATACGACCTCCATGAACAGGCAGGAGAGCTGTTTGAGAAAACGTCAAATACCTCTAGGGCTTTGGATTGCTACAGAAAAGGGAAATCTTACAGGAAAGCAGTAGAGATGGCCCGAGTCTCTTTTCCTTCTGATGTGGTGCGTCTCGAAGAAGAATGGGGTGATTATTTGTCGTCGCAAAAACAACTAGATGCAGCCATTAACCATTACATTGAAGCAGGGGCAACAGAGAAGGCAGTAGAAGCAGCTATTGGATCCAGGCAGTTTAGAAAAGCAATTGTCATCTTGGACGGCCTTGACCAGACTATGGCAGCCAAGTATTATCATAAGATTGGAAAGTTTTATGCGCAGTCCCAGAACCATGAAACAGCAGCTCAGCTTTTCATGAAGTCTGGTTCACGCAAGGAAGCTGTCGATCTACTGTTGGCCTCGGAAAAATGGGAAGAAGCCTATGCTCTTGCACAAACCTGTATGAAGCCTGAAGAAGTAACAATGCTATACATTACCAATGCTCAGCAGCAAGAGGCCAAGGGAAAGTACAAGGAAGCAGAGCGCCTGTATGTAACTGTGGATGAACCGGATCTCGCTATAACCATGCACAAGAAGCTGAGAAAATATGATGATATGATCAACTTGGTTCAGCAATTTCATCCAGATCTCCTACAGGTAAGGATTATAATTAGCCTCTATTGGTTTGCTTATTATAAGCATCTAGAGCAGTGTTTCTTAACCTGGCTGAATGTTGAATGACTTTTTGAGAATTACTGGTCTTGGATCTCATATAAGTAGGACAAACTTACATTTTTCATATTTTCATGGGCCAGAGAAAGGAAAGTAGTTTTAAAAATATTATTAATATATATTTTCAAAATATTGTATAATTTATTTGTTTTGGAGGGCCGAAGTTTGGAGACCCTTCAGCTAGAAGATACATATACTGTTAATAGATTAGAAATGTATCACATTTCAGGATACTCACATTCACTTAGCGAAGGAATTAGAGAACGAAAATTCTCTAAGACGTGCGGAACACCATTACGTTGAGGGTGGAGAATGGAAGCTTGCTGTTAATATGTATAGACAGAAGGATATGTGGGAAGATGCTTACAGGTAAGGCTATTCTGTATGCAAAAAACTAATTTCAGTGTTGTTAATATCTCCACCATTTTCCTCTCTTGCAGGGTAGCTAAGGCTTCGGGAACACTTACAGCTCACAAACAAGTCGCTTATCTGTGGGCCAAGTCTCTTGGTGGTGATTCAGCAGTAAAACTTCTTTCGAAATTCAACCTGCTTGAAGCAGCCATCGATTACGCTTCAGAGAACTGCTCTTTTGAATTTGCTTCTGACCTCGCTAGGACAGGAATGAAGTCAAAGATGCCAGACATTCATCTGAAGTATGCCATGTTTTTGGAGGATGAGGGAAAGTTCCCAGATGCCGAAGCTGAATTTGTCAAGGCAGAGAAGCCAAAAGAAGCTGTGCTCATGTACGTGCACAATCAAGACTGGGACAATGCCCAAAGAGTAGCACAAACACATGACCCTGATTCTTTGAACGACGTTCTCATCGGCCAGGCTCGTGTTGCTTTTGAGTCGAAGGACTATCCAAGAGCGGAAGCTTACCTGCTCCGCGCGCAGCGTCCCGACTTAGCTGTTAAATACTACAGAGAGGTTACTATGTGGCAGGATGCACTTCGTATAACCCGAGAGTACCTGCCCAATAAGCTTGCCATATTGCAGGCAGAATATGAAAGGGACATTGCAGACAAAGGACCAAGCGGGCCGGAAGGCATGGTCAAACAAGCTCATGATTGGGAGGCACAAGGCCAATATGCCCAAGCTATCTCTTGCTATTGTAAAGTGACGTCAGACATGACAAGCGATATAAGAGTATTGGAAAAGTGCTGGACCAAGGCTAGTGAGTTAGCACTGAAATTTTTTCCGCAGGAGAAAGCATCTGCGGTCGTCGAGATGGTAGGTCCCAGGCTCATAGAAATTCACAAACATAGCAAGGCGGCCGAACTGTATATTAATGTGGATCTGATCAAGGAAGCGGTTGATGCCCTTATGCAAGGTGGAGATTTCCAAAAGGCAAAGAGAGTAGCAAAGGAATTTGCTCCACAGTTGGAAGGTTACGTCGACGACAAGTACAAGAATCACTTGAAACATCAAGGAGACACCAAGGCCATGGCATCTGTTGACGTAGAGACAGCTTTGGACATGTATGTGGAACGTGGGCAATGGGAAAAGTGTATCGAGACAGCAGAAAAAGTTAATTTCAAGGTTTGGCATCCTCCCATTTCAAATTCTCATGTTTCCTTATATTTTTTTATTTCATTTTTGTCATCAATATGCAGGTTTTACATAAGTATATAGCCATGTATGCCGCTACCCTCCTCAAAGATGGAAATCCTGATGATGCCTTGGAACTCTATGTCCAGCATGGCGCACCAGCCAACCCGCAGAACTACAACATTTATAAACGCATTGTGCAAGATATTCTTGGAAACACTGGCAGTGGCCTAATTTCATTCAAGAGATGGGCGAGCCTTAGAAACATGCTGTTCAGCCTTTGTAAAAATATGGAACAGTCAGATGTAAGACTATGTATTTCTTAAGAGGTTTTCCATTAAAACTACTTATTTGAAATCGTGTGGTTTAAACATATATTTGACTCCACCTTGATACAAGTTCACTTTTGCCTTTGAATTTCGTTTGTTAACAGGAAAATGGTACACCAGATCACAACGAGTTTGAGTTGCAATTACTAATAGCACATTACTGCGCGATCAGAGCATCTTGTGACAATAACTCGTCACTTTCTGAAATTGCTGCAAAAATTTCGACGTCTTTGTTACGTTACACCGCTATCATCCCTGCAGATAAAGCGTTTTATGAGGTTTTTAATATTTTATTATAGACTCCATTACACTTGTTCATCTTCATTATGCTCCATTATATTAAATATTTGTGTGATAGGCAGGTCTGTTTTGTCGTGCTGTCGACTGGAACAACATGGCTTTCGTGTTTTGGAATCGTTACTTGGATCTCACTGAAGCGATCGATGAAGGTACACTTGATATGATGGACAATGCAGATTTCCAGGACACAGACATTCCTTTTGAAGTCCCTCTTCCAGAAAAACATTTCCTTACTGAGGAAAAACGAGAGGAAGTTCGGGAATGGGTGCTGGCAGTGTCAATGGATCAAAGGCAATAAGCAATGCAACTACGCATTTCAGTTTTGCAATACAAAATTAAATGTTACATATGCTGAAGGTTAAAAGTTTGTTAACATTTTTAGAGTTGAACAGGAGTTGCCAACAGACGAGCGTGACACATATGTGGCTAACTTGCAGACTCACAGAACCAATATGCTATCCCTCGCATGTGTAATTACAGGCTATCCTGTCCTCAGAAGTAAAGTGGAATTTAAAACGACGAGTAAGGCAGCCAATTCTGCTGATTGGCAGAATTACACCATGGCAGGTCAGTTATTTTCAATGTTTTTCTATTTTAAAACAAGTTCAATAATTCCTGTTTGGGGACATTGCTTATTATAAGCTTGTGCAAAGGTGAATTCTATACTTTTATCTATAGCTAAGATGTCACCATCCTATGAAATACATGATGTTCTTTCATTCATACAACAATATTGTGGCAGTGCGCCTGCTGCAGCTTCAGCCTATGGATTCCAATAAACCGAAGGGCAAGTTTTTGGCTAATGTGGTAGCTTGACTCTTGGCTGATGATGTGAAAGCCTATAGCCAAGGGAGCCTCAATTCTATGTCCTATTTGAATATGATACTTGTCTTTGTTTGTGTTTATTATCAATTTTAAAGTTAAGAATTATAGTACAGTATATTTTAGTGAAATAAATGTAGTGCTTCAGTAATGTAAACTCTTTATTTCATTGTGTAAGTGTTGCAATCTCTTTCTCACGAAAAGAATTTGAAAGAACTAAGAATTATGTAAAAAATGGCATAAGCTTGATTGTTACTCAAACGACCAGGGTTTATTCCAAAAAATTTGCAAATTTTACTGCCCCGAAAATGATAATAGAAGTAATTAGTTATCACAAAATATGAAATTCCACTGCCATTCTAGTATTTGCGATTTGACTTTTGACCCGCATCTTGGATCCTTGGATGACCTTAACCTGCATTTATGAATTTCCCATGAGCAGTTACAGGGAGGCAGACAGAAAGTAATGCAGTAGTTAGTATGAAGCAAAGGTCTGGATGATCAAAAGAGGATACAGAACTCGGTGAGTTGTTATTTTCTTTTACCTAGAATTGCTTTTGTAGAAAAGCGTTAAAGATCATGTAGGCCCACTTTTTCTAGGCTATTTCCTATTTCGTGATGAACATCATCACGCTCAAGGTGTTTTTTTCGTATTTTGTATAGTTTATTGTTAAGTAGAGAAATAGAAACAGGTTAGAAAGAATCTTGGTCAATCATGAGTCCTAATTTTTGCTCAGTCGTCATGACCCAGTGAAATTGCGATACTAGCCGTCATGGTTGAGTTCCTAGTTGTACAAATATCATACCGTTTGATGGCTACAGTAACACTGAAATTACGCTTGCAGCAACATTATAAAAAAATGAGTAAGTTTCAGGTACAGTACAGAACGTGCACGAAACGAAAACCTAGCAAGAATAGTATTTAAATACCGTGTATGCAGTAGTGGAATTAAAAAAATTCTATAAATTGGTTTACTTATACTTGAAATTTTAATTCACATCTACTTTCTTTTGTTAATGGAATTCGCAGGAAAAATAAGCAGTTACCTTTGTGTTGGATAAAGGTAAACTATCGAAAACTAATTCTGTGAATACGTGTTATTCAAGTTCAAAAATTAGTAAATTTTGAGACAAAACGTGATTAGTCGTAATTCCTATCGTTAGTTCCAGTTCTCTAGAGTCTAGACTGTAAAAGCCTACTGTGTGTTCGAAAAAAATGTTTAGTGTAACAGTACATGCAAGATGAAAACTGAGAACGTAGTTTGTAGTTCCAATGCTTCAGTATTCTTCAACTGCCTTGCTTTTCATTAGCAAATTAAAGTTTCCACGCTTTTCTCAGCATGACATCGAAAAAACTGTCGCTGTCGATGCTGGCACTAAGTCCATAGTAGTAGTCATAAAATTCACTCTGGGTTACTATGTTGTCTGGATTTGTTGGGGAGTCAAAGTTAGCCAGGAATTTCTCGAACACCTGAAGTAAATTTTTGATGGTTATTTGATGTTCACCATTGTGAACGTTTTGTATGTTACAATGTTGTTACCTGATCCGTCGTCCATTCCCCATTCTCGTACTTTGGATGATGCCTTGCATTATATTTTCCCTTCATGTCTGCTATGGTGATAACACCGTCGCCACTTTGGTCAAATTTATCGAAGGCTAACTTTATAACTGCTAATCGGCTGTTCGAGATTGGCGGTACAACAGCTTTCAAGAAATCTTCGTAGTCGATAGATCCCGATTCATCCTTCTCAAACTTGTCGAACGCTACTTGCAATTCTTCATCAGTCATTACAACCTCGAAGTCGTGAACGACTTTTGCCAGTTGAGTCAAACTGATCTTCGTGTTCCTGTCTGCAAAAATGCATGCGAAATGATAAAATATTCGTTGTATTTAAAGACTCAGGGAATGTGGATTTCAGTACAAGGATTTGCGCAGTTTTGCCCCCTCGGGAATTTTTCCGTAGGATTTTTTTTGCCGCATGTGATTTTATCTTGGGACTATAAACCCTGGATTGATGGCATCATCCCTAATGTTATTTTAACATGACATGTCAGGGTCATTACCGTATCTCATTTTTGAAACAGCTTACCGTCATCAACAATGCGGAATAGGCGCCCGATCCTCTTTATGCCACTGACCCCACGAGACAAACACTCAAGGCGTAGCTTCTCGATGGGATCCGTCGTCTTGCTTAGTAGTCTTTTCGTATTTTTCACCATATCTCTTTCGAGTAGTTCTGTACCAGCGGCCATGCTATACCCTGATGTATATATTTATTTATTTGCTGCAAGAATATAGTAGTCGTATATTCCGTGGGACGTTGCTATACAGCGTATGAGGATAACATGCTAATAGATTCTTTCTGACTTCCTCTCTGATACTTTTTTATCTTATAAGCTAGCTGTTTTGATTAATATGGTCTGAATAGACAGCGTAAGACTCGTTAGGCATACGCCCAATAAGCTCAGGTCTAGAGCCTGATGAGACTGTTTGAATATGTTTTCTACTCTTGCCAAAACGCGTTCAGGTGCTACAGTGACATACTCAACGTTAACAGGAATATTTCTTTGCTGGCTCTGAGTCCGGGCCTGTGAATTTCTCAATTGATAGCTGCCTAACCAAGCCAACATAGCCTATGTCTGTTCTGGTTGATACAATCACCGTTAGCAATCGATCGTATCCAAAACATTTTCTCCAAGTACCTCGCTCGTAATAAAGGGAGAGCGAATTTCAGTTGGAAGTATACACCGCTAGTTTTCTTTTGTACCCTTTGTCGACTTCAAATTTAATTTCGAACCAAACAATAGAAGCTTGAAACGAAGATAACGCTGACAACCTTTGTTGCTGGAAAATACTAATTGCTTATTACAAAACTCGACCGTTGCAACGTATAGTTTTGTTGACAATTCTATTGCTTATTTTGTCTGATCTCTGATTTTAGTTAAATCCAGTCTTATAAGAAGACGGTTCTGTGCGATTGAGGCAATCCACTCAAGTAATCTGCTCTATTCTCACAAAAATCCTGAGCAAATATGGAATGCCAGATGGAAATGCTTGAAAAGTCGTGCGATGCTTTGTAGGTTCTGTTCGCAATATTTAACGGTGAACCCTCTATATATGGAGAATTTATGGCCGTTCACGTTGAATTTTATTTCAAGTTTCCTGCAATATGGTGCAGTGTTGGTATTCAAAGGCCTAATATATTGTAATATAGATAATGCCATCACAAACACAATATTATTACAAAATGAATTATAATGAAGATACTGTCTTATATAAGCTGTTTCTCAAAATTAATGCATTCGGACTCAAATATCGTGGGGTTTGAATTAAATCTGTTTGTAATTGGTTTTCGGTATTATGAAAACACTCTGTACTCTTGTGAAAGATGTCTATTCGGATTATTGCAGAATTGTAGTGCAGTTCTAGTCTTCTATTTGTATTATTGATGTTGGTCTATAAGAATTGTAGTAGTCTAGTAATGTTGAGGAATATATACGTCTTGAACAACGTCGTCTCTTAGTGGCAGTTGAAGCCAACATTTCATCTTTGAGAGATTAGTAGTCTGAACCCGGTTGACACGCGGAAAACTTTCATCTTTGCCTTGTTAAGGTTATGGACAACACTTGCCTGTATCATTGAATTACAAAAACGTTAGTTTCTTATAATTTACAGATGCAGTTAGTGCAGCAATTTCGTGTTAGAATACTTTTTAGTGTTTATCATAAATTCTCCTAGCTTTGGTTCACGTGAACCTCATGTAACACGATTCTTTTCGATCCCGAACTGATGGTAATATCAACAAATAACTTTGTTTCATTCAAGTATATGTAATAAGATAATAAGTAACTAACTTTTTCTAAAGCCATTACTTAAAATGTATATTGAGCATATACTTTCGCATATATTGAAAGAAAACCCTATTTCATATATTTTGACCGAGAATCAGGACGGGTGATTTTCAAGGTCATTAAAACATACCATTACATGATGAAAGCTATAGCTGAAGGTCAGGGGAGGTCACAGTACGAAAAGTAAGGAAATTCGTTAGACAAACGCTTTATGACGATAGGCGAAATTGTGGGTAAATACCACCAGACATTTCCCAGGGCAATGATAGTTTTTGCAAGCTTGTTTTGCATCTAATAATAATACACAATCATATGAGAGAGAGCTTCTATAAACACTAGCCTACTAATTTTAAAAAGTATCCTATCAAATGATTGATTGCAACTAGAGCGTGAAGTGATTCTTAACGTTCCGCCCGTTTAAGAAACTTTACCGTTTGTATCTGGTTACTGGATAACAAACAAAGTTATGTGTAGTCTAGTCGATTATTCACGCGGGGTCTTTACTTTTACTACCACGTTCCCAATCGCTAGATGTTGAATATAATAACAAATTCTGTATCATTTTTGTTAATCAAACGGCAATTCCTAGCTTTGATTTCATTTGATACATGCCTCGAGTTAATGATTAGCTATTAGAAATTCTACTCCCTAAATATTACTTGAGAATGGCGAAAGATGAATATTACTCTGTTTACTAACCAGTCTACTTCAAGTGATTAAGATGTACTTCATTGGCCACATGGAATCTGTACTTCAAATACAATACCAATATGCATCTGTGATCGGCAGGTTCGTATATTGTTGCTAGCGCTTAGACCTAAAGGACGTACAGGCTGAGAAAGCCTTTCTTCACATTGGTGGCGAACAATCTTATTCTTATTTGAGAAATGCTAGCTTGGACTTGGCATTTCTAGAGCCTCGCCCCTCACGTATACGGCGAAAATTCAATGAAAATAAATATCTGAAAAGTTACCTGTCTTTGTATTGATATTCTGAGCACTCACGATCCCAAACAAGCGATCTCTATTATTAGAGACGATATATTTCGGTCTTCGTCGAGCTCGACGTCCCTTCGCATTACTCCCTGGAGATAGTATGATCTCCTCTGCCTTCTCAAGGCTTGCCTCCTCCTTAAGATCGACGTTAGAATGTTAAGCATTTTTTTAACGGCTGCTTTGGTCGTTTCAATAATTTCTTGTACGCATTCGCTAGTAACGAATTCTTCTTCCAAACCTCGCAGTGACATTATATGTGTTCACTACAGTCTGTCTGGATCCTTTCTTATTGTTGGAAACTGAACTCAATTCGACTTCGATACTTGAAAATCCCAGTAACACGCAAAGAGTTTTCCAGTAGTCTGTGGAGTCTGTAACCACACCTTTTTTGTAACGAGAGATGTATATGCAAGAAATTAGCAAAACAGCAATATATTTCTCGCCGTTGCCATGCCAATCATGTAGATGCAGTGTGCCAACCCTTTCTTGATAGAAGATAGACTTCACTTTGATACAGCTACCGCCCGCAATAAGTTTCGTAGTTATTCTGATATTCGAAATTCTATGCAAAGCAAAAATCGCACTTGCCTGAAGCAAAAAGAATTAGTATATATAAAACTGGTTATTTATAAGAATTTACTATTGTACGGTAGTAAAGTACTGTACTTTTGTTTACATAATGCCTCAGCCTAGCGTGCTAAGCAGTTTTAGTGATAGTACTGAGTAGTAGAATAGGACTAATGATTAGTATGCGTATCTAACGTATCTTACATTTATTTTTACGTATTGGTTGCCTTGACGATTCTAATGATTTCACTTCCAGTTTGCCCCTAATAGCGCTTCCGATATATTACCTATATACAGGAACTGACACACTAGACTTTCTCTATGCGTATTGTAATCTTATAAGTCGATATACAGCGGCGTTATCCATTTATGTACATTTAATCAGGAAGGAAGAAGCAACTGCTTGAAGTTCCGTCTATTCTTACCAGTCGCTTGACGTAATATGTACAAAAAAGCTTTATCGAATCTTCGACTTCATTCTCTTCAATACCGTTTGAGTTTACAATAGAAGCGGCCGTTGTTTCGCTTGTAATGTCGTTTGCTATGGTATCCTATGAATGCCGACATAGAACTTACTACACGAGGGAAGTATCATATAGCATTCGTTACAATGACATATAAAAAAAGATTTGATCATCAAGATCAACAACGTATCTTATGCCCATCTTATGCCCATCTTATGCCTTATGTACGGCTGTGATTCCTACACAGTCCTACATATGTACAAGAAAGAACGTTTTTACGTAACTGATACAATATTGTGACACTTCATTACCGGAGGCAATGGTTAATGGATATCTAGTTTATTTAAAAAGAGATGTTATACAACAACTATAAACGAATTCATGAGTTTGCCATGGCAATCTTTACAATGTAAACAAAATAAATGAAGTACTATTTACACGTAACGTGATAGATATAAGTTTGTCATCAGCAACGTAACACACATACACCTGGACAACCTCAGGCTAGAGGGTACAGAGGATTGATTCTCTGCGAATAACAGGGGAGAAAACGATGATTTAAACAGTTTTGACATTTCAATAGTTTGTCATCAATATCAACTTTTACCGATTTCCAAAAAAGTCCAGAGTCCTGTTGCTTCATTCGTGGGTTATAGCATATAATTTAAAAAGAGTTATTGAGATATTGGAAAATATAACATGCTCTCTATAAGTTAATTAATTCCATTGAGAAATTTATACATGGAAAGATACACCAGAGTCTTAGTCTTAGCGAATAAGGATAACACTCTCGTATCCTGCCCAATACAATAACGGAATCGACGAAAACGGCGTTACGAATTAGTAGATAAAGCCTCAAAAACGTCGTAAAATTGGTCTAGAGATTCGTCGTACGAGGAAGCTGTCGGTTTCAGAGACAGATCTTGCAAGGCTTTCTTAGGGCTCGTGGTGTTGATGATTACCACGTTTTCTGTAGTGGCGGTTTTCTCCTTATATTTGGGCTGGGTTTTGATGTCTTCAAGCTCTTTGTTCACGTCCTCAATTAGTTTGTGAGTATTGTTGTTATTGACCTCCGAACCATCGACGGGTGATTTTCCAACGTTGAAAGAAGCTACTTTATCCTGGAATCAATTTGGAACAAGAATAAGTCAAAGAGCTATATTATCGTGGTTTAAATCAAAACGAAGTGAATCTACCCCTCCCTCTAAATTGTTAACTCGTTTTTTCAGATTTGTATTTCAAAGTTTGAAAATCCGTTTCAAAAAAAAAGTTTAATCATCAGCTGGACGTGTTCCATCTGACTTTGGGCTATCAGTACCCATACCGACTGTTATTTGACCCCTTCTTGAAAATACGTCAGAATGTTTTTACCTTGACTGAGATTTTTGACTCTGTATTCCCATTCATCAAACCATCTTCATGTTGCTGTGGTTGCTTTTCGAGTAGCGTTTCCTCTGTTGCAATCTTGGTCGGCGATATCGGTTCAAAGTCGACAACCAGCGCGTTTTTGAATAAACCCATCACCTTCTGAGCGACCTGTGAGGAGTCAACGGTCTTTTCGTTAATTGTTGGACCGTTCATACTTGATAATAAGACTTGATAGTGCTGAGTAACTATTTACTGAGTGGTTCCTGTAAATCTATCGAATATAAAACAAAACGTTGCAATCTTTGCTCAATGCCACATCAATGTTATAATAGTCGTATGGTAATACATCAGAGCGCTGGTCTATCTGGGGATTGTCTGTCATCAGAAGCCTCTATTTCGTAAACCGTAGTAATGCTGGTATAATTTCTATATACTATTTATTTATCTATATACCGTAACAGTAAACCTAATCTATTTTTCCTTCAGGGTTAAGATTCGCTAAATACTGCTTCACAGAAATTATTATATAGACTTAACACGCATCTAAGCCCATTTTCCTCAACATATAAAGTGGTATTTCTCTTAGCGATAATCAGCGAATGAACACATACTTCTCTGTCATGAAGTTATTACGCATTAAAGGTTATATTTATCGATTGTCATGTGAGGCTTTAAAACTAAAATAGAAACGAACCGTTTCGTACAATAAGATTTATTACTGTACCAATTACTTTCAACTGTTATACAGCGCCCACAGGTCAAAATAATCTCGTTATTATACGAGTGTTTGATTGTTAATTTAAAAATGACTTTAAGACCATCAGTAATAAAAGACCTGAAGGTAGATTAACTGCTAAGTAGAAGCCTTTTGTGGGAAATAAAAATAGTAGCATGAGAGACATCTAGCGGTGGTGTAGATCTACTTCAATATGTTATGTAATAACCCAGATCAGTTTCCCGATTCGAAAGACGTATGTGCCCGAATGTTTTGCTTTGAAAAAGCAAAAACACTATTTATAGCAGAACATACTTGAAAATGTCAGAATTTGCTGTAAATCTCCCTGAAGTCGCTCTAAGGCTGGGATACGAAATGCATTAGCGAAGGCATCTGCAGATCACTATATGGTAAACAGTGATTTATACAAACGTTTAATAGGTTTATTACCAAGGGACAACAAGAAAGTATTGGCAGAGCTCACGCCAGGAAACCAACAAGGCTTTACACTCCCTGACTAATAATTGTGTGTGTACTGTATCGCGATCGTCTCAACATATTGTGTATTACCTTTGTCACAAGAAAACGCAAATTTCGATTAACTAAGTAGGTTACCAGACTATACAACTGAGTATTTAATTGGAACTGTATTCACAATAGATCTTGAAGACGCCTAATTCATACAAGCTTGGCATTTCTTAGAGATGAGAATGTCCGAAAAGCTGTGGATATTGTGCATTTCCGGAGTGGTTTTGAACTACGCAGGAAATATGATTGAATAATAGCACGTTTTGGCAAGCGTCTTAACTGTATTACGTAATCCGTCTGTTGTACAAGCGAGCGAGGTGTTTCATCAAAACTAACAAAAATAGATCGTAGCTCCATGCGCGGGAATTTACAAGTTTTCAGTGCCTATGTGGGAGAAGATAACAACAACAATAACACTTGATATCGTATGTTGCCTTGGCTTAAAATGAAACGCTATCTCTAGAAATCAATTTTTACCAGCGGAAACTAGAGCCACTTGCTTAGATTGAATTTCTGCCTCATCGTTTTTGCTTTTTTACTTGCAACGATGGTTAATTCTATACACATAATAATTCATATTTCCCAGTAGTGATTACTGATATGCAAATAGTTTCCCAATATTTCCCCGCAATGATTGTAAATAATTATCAGCTCTCCCTAATAAGCTTTTTCCCAAACGATCTGCCAATGATGTTGTCACATAAAGCAAACACACTTTCTCCCCGTAATGAAAGGTTAAAAAGTCGCCGCAATATTTTCTGTGAATTGTTGAGTCTATTCAGTTTGACTTTCAGTTCTTATCATTTCAACCTCTATCAGAATCGAATTTTGATAAAAAAAACAACGTTAGCTACTTAGAAATGACAGGAATGGAATGATAGTTTGTGGTTTCGTGGCGTTGTTCCAATACACGTTCTACTGGTCGGTATTTCACTCCACTAGCGCGACTCTAGTATCGAGTTCTTTCCATCAGAATGGATTTTCGTTCATGTGCGTTTATGGAAACGAAAGTTATTTACGAACAAGTTAGAAGAATGCATGAATAGCAACTGTAACTGGAGTGAATTTTTTTATATATCATTGGATTATTCTTCAACAGCAAGTAAAAAAATAGTTGAATAAGGCTTAGATAAACGATGATATTATATGAATTATAATACTACCTGGAATACAAATAGAAATAGCTGATATTTAGTCAGAAATAGTTGAATCACCTCACTGCTTTATCTACAATGCCTTACTTCTTTGTAGTATGCAATCAAATGGCTTAAATACACATTATTCAACAGCTAGTACAAAAATAGTTAAATTAGGCTCGATATATACGATGATATTGTATGAACTATAATACTACTTGGAATACAAATCGAAATAGCTGACATTTATTCAGAAATAGTTGAATCACCTTGCTGCTTTATCTACAACGCCTTCCTTCTCTGTAGTATACAATCAAACGGCTTAATTACACGACATGTGTATACTTGTAGTACTGTACTATGAACTAATAAAATAGGTTGGTGCTGTGGACCTAGGTCTTTATTGTATTCGCTAGATACAGTACTTCAAATAAGGCGCGTAAAAAGTAATTCGCTCCAAGGAAAGAGCTATACAAAGGGTTAATTTCGTTCTTTTGGTTTCCTTATATGACTTGTAAATTGTATCGGAACGTGCTGTGTTCGGTTTCACATAGGGGTCATCCTTTATATATCCTATCTAGTCATAATATTACATAACCATAAATGGATTGAGCGCCATTGGCCACAATTGTTGGAAATCCTTTCTCACTGGATTCTAATCAGTAACTTCAGTAACTTCCATTGTGTCCAAATCTGTGTCCCCAATAAAATGAAAATACTGCCTGTATCATAAGTATCATCGTTGTATCAGCTAGAGCTAGAGTCAACGATCAAACTAAAATCTATGTCTTCCAACCCACGTGAATGGGAGTTAAAAATAGAATTTTAAACAAAAACAATAATCCTAGCTTAAAGTTCGTATCTCGTCTGTTTCTGTTCGCTACCTTTGTTCCTATGTTGAACTTTACTACTACGATTGTCCAACGTCTCTTTCACCGTTCATTGGCATAACTACCGCAAGACACGCGAGAATTGACCCAAGCAAACATTCCGACTCCTTTGTGTTGTAATACTCTAGATCAGTGGTTCTTAACCTGGGTGCTTGCACGCCTGGGGATACGAGGAAACGTTTAGGAAAGGGGTGCGAGAGAAGTTTCTAAATTTTCGATGGAAACGACCGCACGACCTCCCTAGAAAAGCGCCAGCATTACAGATACTTTTATCATTTGCCACCACATACCTGTGTGAAATTGGATTTTCATTACTTTTTCACATGAAAACCAAAAGCCAGAAATCGCTTGAATGCAAGTTAGGACTTACGCGTGACTCTTCCAAAAAATGAGACTCGCTCCGAAAGTATTATTATGAATAAATAACAACAACGTAGCTATTAATAATTGAGATATTATTTTGTATGCATATGTAAATGGATGTATTTATTTTTCCATTCAATTATCTTGCAATAAATGCAATATCCTTAATATAAAAATAGAAGAAAAAAATTTCAAGGTGGTGCGAGAACTTATTTTCAGATTCAAGAGGGTGTCGATCACTAAAAAGGTTAAGAACCACTGAACCACTAGATCGAGGACAGAAACATTAGGCGATATAACGTTTCTTTCAACTGGCAGCATTTAGCTCACAAAGGCTTACGGTCTTATCTTTTGCAATTTATCTTACATCAATCTATTGAATCGTCTGACTTCTCAAATACGCTGAAATAAACAGCAGCGTTAACTTGTCAAGCTCTTGTCAGCCTCCGGCATTGCTGTCTATATTACATAGGGTAGTACTTTCGCACGGCAATGTAGCACAAATAACTCGACTTTCTCTACTGCCTCGTTTCGAATTGAAATAAACTGACATTTCAAGTGGCCTATTGCATTTCATCAACTTCCGCTTCGCAAGAAGTTGATATTTGGCAACTTAATACAAGAAAGTAATGGTTGAAAAAATCTGACTACGAATGTCCGCCTTTCACTTACCTCGTACTACGGATGATGTAATACTTTTTAGCTAATCCTGAACGTAGGCTGGTATTAGTTACGAAGGTACTTAAACGAAAAGCGTTTGATATAAACCGTAAAAGGCGGCGCAAAGCGTTCGGATTTGTGGTAAGAATGATTGCTGAAAATGGGTAGCTCCTATCACGTTGTCAGCTAAACAATTAGAATGGTTCACTCACTCACAAACGTCCAAATTTAGTCATGATCAATAAATGATAAATTTCGGGAAGGGGATATGACATTTATTTATGGTGATTACCGTAAGTGACATGTAAGTGCCTGATCTATGCCGCGGAGACTCTTTATACATTACTCTGTCTTCAGGAAGCAAGCGATGATCTAGTTTACACGTAGAACAGAAAATAATCAAATATACCAACCTTACAGAACGTTAAAATCTACATTTTTCTAATCCTTTCGGTGTATTTTCGGAATATTGTTTAATAACCGCCTGTGATCAGCACTCTTGTATACAGTATATTGATGGGAAGATAATGAAAATAAGTAGTATCTCCGGCCATAATACTACTACGCAATAAACGAGGCGCTACGACCAAACTAGCTATCTGGCTCAAATCACGACGTCAGGGGACATGACAGATGACATGTCGGCGGCATCGTGGTAAAATGATTGATCGGCTATATCGTGATGTTATTTTTTGTCCTGTCATTTAGATAAAACACAAAGACTTCACTTAGCTGACATTTTTATCTGAATTGAACACGATTTACCTATACCTAATGAAAACTACTACAGGCTCATGCGCAGGGCTATATAGTGAGCAACTGTTTGCTATCAAGAAACCGATTTACCTTGTTTGTAGTGGTATTCGAACGTGTACCATGTTTACCATACATACAAAAGAGAAAACTAAATCGCTATGTGGCATGTCCGAACAACCTCCGATAATAGAAATTCCATTAGGTCACAATATTTGGTACGCAAGTAACAAAGATCAGCTTGCTGTATGATTTACTGTTGACAGACCTCTACCCGACTTTCTTTTCTATTACATTATTACCTTTGTGTAAACTTTCAACATACGCCTCTGCCCTCTGCCTTTTAGATGTTTAAATTCTATCCAATAGTTACTCTTCTTCTTAACACATTACTCTGGAATGGAGAAAATTATGTGACTTCATCTGTTATCGAATTGTTACATTAGTAATACAGGAATGTGTTTGTTCCTTTTATGTGAAATGAACGCATTAATCTTTCCGTTCTCGTTAGTAACGCTGACACCATTACCCGAATGCCCTCCTCGTCGTTCTCATGCGCTTATTCGGACAATTTGAACCCTCGCAACTCACAAAAGGATATATTTCCATTCTGCACTACGAACGATGATTTATGCGAGTTGTTGTATGTAACTCCATGGAATTAAAACATAAAGCTGATGTCATGTCGTCATGAGTCATACATGTCTCACAAGCTCAAATATCATTTTTCATTTGGAAATTTGGATTTAACTTACGTTATGTATTGATCATAGGAAAGTACAGGTACTCTTTACTTAACTCGTTCATACTCTCATGGATTTGCACTTCGAGTGATCAAAAAATATCTAAAGATATTTTTTAGGTTGTTCGAACGGATACTGATCGTTAAGTGAGGAATTCGTTTATCGATCAATTCGCCATACGACCTGGTAGTTGGAACATAATCTGGTCTTTAAGTGGGGAGTACCGGTGTAGTAAGGACCGTTACATGTACCCGAAATACTCTCTATCTTCAATAACTAAACTTGACGTGAAATCAGTTTTTTTTTTTAACTAAGCTTATATTTTGCTACCCAAGTTTACACATGCGGAAATGCTGCTTTCAGTCTATTCTGTTAACTGCTTACTGCTACTGCCTCTAGTGATTATTTATCTTACCTCCGTTTGATGATAATTTTCGTGTAGATTTCTCATGTTTGATACTGTTGGTTGAGGGTAACTGGATATTCTCTGTAAATAGGTTAAAAAAATTATCTACGGCGTTTAGTTCGACTGCAGTAATGCAAAGCAACGCGAATTAGCTCGCTGTTATTAAGCCAAGCCATTAAATTAGGTATGGTGTAGCGTTACAATCAAAATGCATAGCTATATACGGCAAAGGCAAATGTTCAGACTCAAAGCTGCTTTAGAATTCCGTACAAAAGCCTTAGCCGGTTAGTAATCTATAAACATTTGAGTTTAAGCTGCTTCGACGCTGTTTCGCTGATAAGCCCTTTGTTGGTATAGATTTACAAGCAAGAAACGTAATTAAACAGTACTTGGCAGTTACATAAGCAGCGAGTTATTATTACATGATTTGTATTTGATTAAGATGCTTTTGTTAGTAAATACCTCGTTCTCTAATTAAGTGAATCAAGATTTGTTAATGTGGCCTGATATAACCTACCATGTCGTTCAGCAACTCATCATCTTCATATTCACGCTGCAATTATTAGCATAGGATGAAAACTCAATATCCCGATTTACTTAGAAACCCCCAAATTACAAGAAATAAAAGACACCTACTATCCTCGCACTTTTGGGTACCACATTGGGCCGTTGAGAACGAATTTGTGTACTCATAAGATCCAAAAGTCTCTCCAATTCTTTCGGAAAAGGACTAACTATACTTTATGTGACGTTTTAATATGTGAGTATTTACTTACCTCATGATGTCCTGATTTTCGGGCCAGTAACTTTGGCTTAGCGTAGTTCGCATAATCAGGCCCTCGTTTAAACATCGCTCTGATTTCCTTCACCTGGAATTACCAGGCATTATACATACTATATATAGATATCCGAGACGTGATGCATTGTTTTGAATAAATAATGATTCCTTCGAATTGCTACAACACCACTACTTATAGAAATATCAATTTACTTACGTTTTTACATGATCCATCCACGACACCAGCGAAATCACTCTCGTCGGTGGTCGAATGTTTCGGTCGGTTATCGGCTTCTGGCTCGCCTGAGACATCAGACTCATTCATTTTAATTTCTGGCATGACCACTGTAAACGGAAATAGACGCCTCGAAATCTCGGTATTGTAAATAGGTCTGATAGGCTAATGTTCTACGCTCGGCCAATCAAACCGCACTGCCTGGTATATCAAGCGACTTACTAGCTGAACTAGCGCGCTATTTAAAGGGGTGAAGCTTAACTGTTTTGACAACGTTCTTACGATAAGACGATAGTTCATTGAATTACAAAATAAATGTATCGGATAATTGGACGACGCTCTCAAATTACACCAAGGTAGCTGGCAAGCACTGCGAGGTCATGATACACAACAGTTTAGAACGCGTGTACTGGAGTTGTGTATCCAGTTTTCTTCAGATGATTTCTCCCCTCCCTTGATGCTGTAGCATTTTATATGTCGACCAATATTTTTTCTCCTATAACGACAACAACGATGGTATTTCGCGTTATCCGTTTCCTATAATCCGCTTACAGCTGCATTTGGTTTTGTTTTAAAATATGTTTGGCCTATCACGTTCCCGGTTAGTCGTATTAGACCAAACGACACTCAAAGACCCGTTACCATTCACTCATTTGCTTATCACATTTACTTGGGTTTCTCGCTATATATGACAGCTGTAAATGATTATGCTTAGTGTCTTCGAGTTCGTGTTTTCGAATATTACGTAGATCAGTATATATATATAAAATAAAATAGTGAAATAGTCCTCTAGTGAATAAATGATTGAATATGATAATCTTGTTTGTTTTCGATAGAATTCGAAGTTATTGGTGGCCGTTCTATTCTTCTATCAAGTACAGTTAGCATTCCCTGACGGGACATATTGCTCGTGGTCGAATTATTTCCATTTTCTCACCTTCCCCAGTCCTTTCGCAATAGATCGTTTCAGTACAGGAATATCTGACCACAGACTTGGATAACGGTGGCATGCACGGCGATTGGTCGAACACATCGTCGTAATTGCCAGTGCTAGTTCCGATCATTTTCATTGAAATCGACAGCGGGACGTGCAATTAATTAAATAGTTCCTAAGTATTTCCGGAGAAAAATCTTACTGCGCAAGACAATACCGTATTAATAGTCACTTTTAATAGCTTCTGTCGAAGTACTATTGATTTTCAAATGGTATATTGGTATGTTATGTACGTGTTGGTAAGCAAAGCCTGCTAGAAGGCTCAAAGATTGTGCAGATATGGTAAATTGATGTTAATGCCTAGTATAAATTTTACATAGTTTGCTGCTGCAGTTTTTCCTCCCCTATCTCTCACAAGTATACACAGACAAGGAAATGACAATTGAAAAATTGGCCTCATGTTCTAAATATTCGTAACTGGTCACTGGGATCAGCTTTTGCTACTGTTCTTGTCGCTTTCTGTTCTCTACAGTAGTTTATATTGCCTCAACCAATTGTAACATTTTCCCTCGCTATACTTTCTTTCACCAATATTTTGCACAATAACTGCTGGAGTATAAACTGGAACCTGCAGAATATTTTTTAAATACGATGATTCACAGACATTTGCTAATTTTAATTTCCGTATGAGTTGGACTTACTAACGTTTTCCTAATAATAGGTTGCGTATCATCATTGCCAGAGTAATGTGACATGTCTCACGTTTCC